>JAQPPZ010009359.1:0-19470 GCA_028583015.1 Wollemia nobilis | reverse complement strand
CTTCTTCAAATTGAAGTGTGAGTTTTGCATTCTGCTTCCTTTCTTTCCATAATGCATCAAGAGCAAAAGTAAGCTCACCTACAAGATCAACTTCTCCTGTTTCTGATTCTTCCTCTATTTCTTTGCCTTTGGGATCATCTTCATTCATTTTTTATTTATCTTCTATAGGATCACCTCCTTAATCTTCTATTTCTATGAGTAGATTCTCTTCAGGTTCTTCAAGTTTATTTTCATATTCATCATCACTGAAACTAAAACCACTTCTTGTACAACTATATTAATATGACCAAAATTACCACATCTAAAACACTTGAGGATTATTGGTGATTTTTTCTCAACTACTTCCTTTTATTTTGTTAGAAACAATACTTCATCATTTTTTGAGGAACTTCCATCACTATCACTTGAGTACTTACTTGCTTTATCTACATAGAAACTCCTCTTCTACCTTTGGAAGAACTTCTTTCCTTGCTTGCCTTTTCCATACCTACTTTTCTTCTGGTACCTGTGTCTTTCTGTTTCCCTATTATTATGATCATATTTTTCTTCATCATTGCTATTTCTAGCTTCTTGAAAATCAGATGCATAGTGACCATACTTTCCATAATTGAAACATCTAACAGATTTTGTACCTTTAAAATTTCTTGGATCCTTGTTCCTTCTGCCATAATTTGCTTCTTCATCACTAGATACCTCATTGCTTGAATCTGAATTCTTACCCTTTGTCTTCTTGGTGACTTTGAAGGTTGCTTCTTTCCAAGTATTAGGTTCCTCTTTTGTCCTTATATCAAAATCTATGAGGATGCCAAGTAATTCATCTCTTATCAAAAGATCACCATATTTTGATTCCTCTATATTTGATATCTTTTCACTAAATATTTTTGGGAGTGACCTTAGGATATTATCACAAACATCATATTCTTGATCTTCAAGCCCAAGCCCTTGCATAGAGCTACACAAAGTAGATAAGCACTAATACTTTCCTCATCCTTCATTTTTAGCTCTTCAAATTATCTCTTGAGATTTCTTAATTTTACCTTTTTGACCTTTTTATCTCCTTCATATATGCCTTGCAACTTATCCCAAATTTCCTTTACAAATTTTCATTGCATAACCTTTACAAACTCTGTTCTATGCAAACCTCTTAAAATTTCTTTCGTTTCTCTTGAATTGTAGTGATGTAGGAGCTTACCATCTTTGTCTATAGGTGGAGTAGCTGGTGGAGTGTATCCATTTTTAATTACTTCCCATATTTCATTCCCAAGTTCCATTAGGTGAATCTTCATTCTCATGCTCTAGAATACATAATCACTTCCATCAAAAATTGGTGTTGAATTATCCTTAGAATCCATTTGTGTTCTTGTAAGATTTTCCTGTTGTTAAACTCTTCTGAAGGAACCCTCTCTGATACCAATTGAAGAACACAAGCTCATACTGATAGGGGGTGAATAGTATAAGACCACTTTTTACTTTTCTTTCCCAATATTAATTATGCAATATATCAATGGCAATATCAACAATAGTAATTGAAGCAATGCACAAATCACCACACACAATAGAGACACCAATTTAATGTGGTTCACCTAATGTGGGCTACTCCACGGAGAAAATATTTCACTAAAATTTTCTTAACAAATATCTTTGGAAAACCTTTCCCTATTACAATGTTTATGGACCTCTGTCCAAAGAAGATACCAATCCCCTAATATGTTTTATGGGCACTAACCCATAGGAGAGACCAATATTTTTATTTGGTTCATGGATCTCTATCCATAGGAGAACTCCTCCTTTTCTTTGGATGGTAAAACTCTAGATGACAACTGCCTCCACTACCCTAGGATGTGGATATCTCTCCACTAAATACCTCTATCCTCTATGTCCTAGCTAATGGATATCTACCCACTAGAGACTAATATCCTCTACTTTGTCACCTCCAAAGCTCTGATCAATATCTATCTCAAATATGCACTAAACACAGTCCTTTGATCTAGCACAAATATACTCGTTCTCTATCTTATTTTGTACTAAACTTAGTCCTTCGGTATAGCACAAAACCTACTCAATATCTATCCTTGGTTTGATACAAATCTATCCTTATATCTGCACCAAAATCTATCCTTTGTCTATATTCAAGCTTTACCACAAAGCCTGATCAATCACCTCTACTAGATCTATCTCAAACCTTAACTCAAGGTTTTAACAAATCAATAAACTTAGCTCTCAAGTCTTCTCAAAGACCTGTCTCAAATATGTCCATAAGTCCTCATAAGAACTTGTCTAATCTGCTCTCAAGTATTCTCTAAGACTTGCTTCAAATATGCTCAATAAGTCCTCCCTATAACTTTTCCAATCTACTCTCAAGTCTTCTCTAAGACTTATTTCAAATATGCTCAACAAGTTCTCACTAGAACTTATCCAATCTGCTCAACAAGTCCTCACTAGAACTTGTCCAATCTACTCAACAAGTCCTCACTAGAACTTGTCCAATCTACTCAACAAGTCCTCACTAGAACTTGTCCAATCTCTGATTGTAAGCTTCCACAAAAGCTCACACCAATCTATCCTTAAGTCCCCTCTAGGACTTACTCAAATCTACCACTAGTTTTCACAAAAGCTTTTCAACACAATTGCAAACTTGCTTACTCAACTCAACTCAATCTATCATAGAAAACCTCTTTCACTTGTATGAATAAGTTTTCACTCATATCTCATAGTAACACATAGAGAATGGTTAGAGACTCAATATTTTTCACACACTCAAATACTCAATCACTTTCAATTTCACTTTGTAAATCTCATAAACATATAGAGAATGGTTAGAGACTCAATATGTTTCACACACAATCAATTTCAATCTCTTTCAAATCAATTTAGAATATAGAATAAATATTTTATAGAACTTGAATTATCACTCTAGCACTTTTCAATCACTGTAGCTCAAACAACTCAATCAATGAAACCAACTTGCTTGCAAAACCCTAAGCCAATGTTTCATTCAATGCTCTCAATAAATCTCACAATGGAACTTTAATCTCAACTCAAGATGTTCTCACATTCACATAACAATGATACTCATGATATTTGCATTCAAGATAGTTCACAGGTTCCCACTCAAGCATTCACCTATCAAGTATGTAAATATTTTCTCAGCAATGCTTATCAAATAAGGTTCTATAGCAAACTTTCACTCAGAAAACCTTTAACCATCACTCTCAATCAATGCTCATAAAAACAACCCTTTTCACTCTAACTTAGAATTCATAACATCCAACAATCACTCTCAAGGATAATGTGCCCTTACCTCTTGTTTGAAGATGATTTGACCTTTAAACACCTATCTCAATCACAACCACTCCTTTTGCCAATACTTGGGTTAGATAGCAAATATTTATTCTCAATAAATTCTCACAAGAATATTTCAACAAGTCAAGATATCACAACTTAATCAACCTTTTTTCTCCTTCCAATGCAATTAATAACTTTGTATTAAACAAATATTTCTAACCCCTAAGGCACACCTTATTACTCCTCTCAATACTTCAAAAACCAAAACCCTAACATAAAACAATGCCAAACCTTTTATCTCCCACACAAAAACCTTATACATGCAAATTCCAATTAAAACCCTTTAAAAAAAATTCTTCGTAAATTTTGGAGCTTTCATAAATTTTGGGCCTCCGTAAATTTTGGAATCAAAGCATACCTTAGACAGTGCAAAAAGGTGCCTCATGGATTTCTAACTCGAAACCTCTCCCAACCAGGCACCTTAGCAAGGCGTGCACCCACCACGTGGGCTATGAGCCACAACACAAAGGAGAATGTGTTTACCTTTTCTTTGTACTCCTCCTTATGTGCAGTCAAAACACTTCTCCACTTCACCAAAAATAAACCAGTGGGTTTCGATCCCTGCACCTCTCCTTCGCCAATGACTTGGCACCTCCCTTGCTTCCAGTTGCACTACAACGCACTTTGGGATAGGAAACAAGAATTGCATATCTTTGTCTTCTACCTTGCACACCCTTCAAAAAATACACGATCACCTTCTATTACCATGCACTCAAAATTACACTTTTCACATTGATCACGGATAATTTTGCCATGGGTTTCTTCCCTCCTTTATATGCATGGTGTTATGTCTTTGATGATGTCGGTGTGAGTAATTCAAATTAATTCAAAAATTTGAATTATAACCCTTATAACCCTAGATTTAGGGTTAACTTAATTAATTAATTTATAAATTAACTTATAATTAATTTATAATTAACTTAATAACTTTAAAAGTTAATTAAATTAATTTATAAATTAAATTATAATAAAACTATTATAATTAATTAACTCTTTGGATCTTGCATATTTAATATTATAATAAATTATTATAATATTATTTTGCTTGGGCCTTCTTTTTGCCCTTTAAACCTCATATGACCACCTGGGAGGAAACTTCCTTTTGCTCTTGATTTCGAAACTTGAAACTGATGTTGCTCACTAAAACTAACATTCGCTGGTGCTGACTTCTTGACATCAATAATAACAAAACCTGCTCATATTTCCAATAGTATGAAGTTAGGGGTATGAATTTAGGGGTATGAAGTTAGGGAGTATTAAGAAATGGGTATGAAGTTAGGGGCATGAAGAAAGGGGTATGAAGTGAGGGGTATAAAGAAAGGCATGTGAAGTGAGGGACATGAAGTTAGGGGTATGAGACATTAATTGATTACTGATAGGGTTATGAAGAGAGGGGTATGAAGAAAGGGTATGAAGTTAGGGGTATGAAGAAAGGGGTGTGAATTGAGGGGTATGAATTTAGGGATATGAAGTTAGGGGTATGAAGTGAGGGGTATGAAGTCAGTGGTATGAAACCTTAATTGATTAAAGAAGTGATTTTTGTAAGTATTCAATTAGTTAGGGGTATGAATAAAGGGGTATGAAGTGAGGGGTAGAAGGAAAGGGGTATAAAGTGGGGGGTATGAAGAAAGGAATATTAGGGATATGAAGAGATGTGAATAAAGGGGTATGAAATTAGGGATATGAATTTAGGGGTATGAAGAAAGGAGTATGAAGTAAGGGGTATGAATAAAGGGGTATGCAGTGAATGAAGTTAGGGGTATGAAGTGAGGGATATGAGGCCTTAATTTATTAAATAAGTGGTATTTGTAAGTATCCAATTAGTTAGGGGTGTGAAGAAAGGGGTATGAAGTGAGGGGTATGAAGAACAGAATATAAGACATTAATTAATTAATGAAGTAGTTTTTGTAAGTATTCAATTACTTAGGGGTATGAAGTGGGGGGTATTTAATAAGGGATATGAAGAAAAGGGTATGAATAAACTGGTATGGAGTTAGGGAAATGAATTTAGGGGTATAAAGAAAGGGATATGAAGTTAAGGGTATGAATTTAGGGGTATGAAGTGAGGGGTATGAAGAAAGGGGTATGAAGTGAGGGGTATGAATAAAGGGATATGAGACATTAATTGATTAAATAACCAAGTTTTTATAAGTATTTAATTACTTAGGGGTATGAAGTGAGGGGTATTTAGTGAGGGGTATGAAGAAAGGGGTATGAATAAAGGGGTATGAAGTTAGGTGTATAAATTTAGAGATAGGAAGAAATGCGTATGAAGTTAGGGGGTATGAATAAAGGGTTATGAAGGAAGGGGTATGAAGTAAGGGGTATGAAGTTAAGGGTATGAAAAAGGGGTATGAAGTGACGGGTATGAAGAAAGGGGTGTGAAGTGACGGGTATAAAGTTAGGGGTATGAGACCTTAATTGATTAAAGTTAGGGGTATGAAGTTATTTTTATGAAGTGAGGGGTATGAAGTTAGGGGTATGAGACCTTAATTGACATAAGAAGTGTTTTTTTTTAATTGATTTTTTTAATTGTAAAATTTAATTTAAAAAAAATAGGAACTTTAAAATTTTAATTTTAACTTTAATTTTTTTTACTTTTTTTCTTATGAACTTTAAAATTTTAATTTTAATTTTTTATCCTTAGAAAAAAAAAAAAAAAAAAAGTTAGAAAATAATTTTTTTTCAAAAACTTTAGAAAATCCAAAAAAATCAATGTTCTTTTTCAAAAAAAAAATCAATGTTTCTTCATACCCCTCACTTCACACCCCTAACTTCATACCCCTTTCTTCATACCCCTAACTTCATACCCCTTTCTTCATACCCCTAACTTCATACCCCTCAAATCATACTCCTCACTAATTGAATACTTACAAAAACCAATTATTTAATCAATTAATGTCTCATACCCCTAACTTCATACCCTAAGTTAGGGGTATGAAGTGGTTTTTGAAAATATTCAATTAGTTAGGGGTATGAAGAAAGGGGTATGAAGTGAGGGGTATAAATAAAGGGATAGAAAGTGAGGGGTATGAAGAAAGAGATATGAGACATTAATTGACTAAAGAAGTGGTTTTTGTAAATTTTTAATTACTTAGAGGTATGAAGTGAGCGGTATTTAGTGAGGTGTATGAATAAAATGATATGAATAAAGGGGTGTGAATAAAGGGATATGAAGTTAGGGATATGAATTTAGGGGTATGAAAAAAGGGGTATGAAGTAAGGGGTATGATGTAAGGGGTATGAAGTGAATGAAGTTAGGGGTATGAGGCTTAATTGATTAAAGAAGTGATTTTTGTAAGTATTCAATTCTTTAGGGGTATGAAGAAAGGGGTATGAACTGAGGGGTATGTAGAAAGGGATATGTGACATTAATTAATTAAATAAGTGGTTTTGTAAGTATTCAATTACTTAGGGGTATGTAGTGAGGGGTATTTAGTGAGGGGTATGAAGAAAGATGTATGAATAAACTGGTATGAAGTTAGGGGTATAAAGAAATGGGTATAAATAAAGGGCTATGAAGTTAGGGGTATGAATTTAGGGGTATGAAGTGAGTGGTATGAATAAAGGGGTATGAAGAAAGGGATATGAGACATTAATTGATTAAATAAGTGGTTTTTGTAAGTATTCAATTACTTAGAGGTACAAAGTGAGGGGTATTCAGTGATGGGTATGAATAAAAGGGTATGAATAAAGGGGTATGAAGTTAGGGGTATGAAGTAAGGGGTATGAAGTGAATGAAGTTAGGGGTATGAAATGATGGGTATGAGACATTAATTGATTAAAAAAGTGGTTTTTTTAAGTATACAATTAGTTAGGGGTATAAAGAAAGGGGTATGAAGTGAGGGGCATGAAGAAAGGTTTATGAGACATTAATTGATTAAAGAAGTAGCTTTTGTAAATATTCAATTACTTATGGGTATGAAGTGAGATGTATTTAGTGAGGGGTATGAATAAAGGGGTATGAAGTTAGAGATATGAATTTAGGGGCATGAGTAAAGGGGTATGAATTAGGGAGTATTAAGAAAGGGGTATGAAGAAAGGGGTATAAATAAAGGGGTATGAAGTGAGGGGTATGAAGAAAGGGGTGTGAAGTGAGGGGTATGAAGTTAGGGGTATGAGACCTTAATTTATTAAAGTTAGGGGTATGAAGAGAGGGGTATGAAGAAAGAGGTATGAATTGAGGGGTATGAAGTTATGGGTATGAGACCTTAATTAATTAAAGTTAGGGGTATGAAGATAAGGGTATGAAGTGAGGGGTATGAGACCTTAATTAATTAAATTTAGGGGTATGAAGATAAGGGTATGAAGTGAGGGGTATGAGACCTTAATTTATTAAAGAAGTGTTTTTTGTTTAATTGTACACTTTAATTAAGAAAATCACTTTTTTAATCAATTAAAGTCTCATATCCCTTTTTCATACCCCTCACTTCATACCCATTTCTTCATACCCATAACTAATTGAATACTTACAAAAACCAATTCTTTAATCAATTAATGTCTCATACCACTAACTTAATACCTCTAACTTTAATCAATAAAGATATTAGGGTTTAGGATTTATGGTTTAGGGTTTAGGGTTTATAGGGTTTAGAGTTTAGGGTTTTATGGTTTTAGGATATAGGATTTATGGTTTAGGGTTTAGGGTGTAGGGTTTTAGGGTTTAGAGTTTAGGGTTTAAGGTGTGAAGTGAGATGCATGAAGTTAGGGGTATGAATTTGGGGATATGAATAAAGGGTTATGAAGTTAGAAGTATGAAGATATAGAGTATTAAGAAAGGGGTATGAAGTGAGGGGTATGAAGAAAGAGGTGTGAAGTGAGGGGTATGAAGTTAGGTGTATGATACCTTAATTGATTAAAGTTAGGGGTATGAATAAAGGGGTATGAAGTGAGGGGTATGAATAAAGGGGTATGAATTGAGGGGTACGAAGTTAGGGGTATGAAGTTAGGGGTATGAAGAGAGGGGTATATAGTGAGGGGTATGAAGTTAGGCGTATGAGACTTTAATTGATTAAAGATGTGTTTTTTTTAATTTTAATTTTTTTAATTGTAAACTTTAATTAAAAAAATTATGAACTTTAAAATTTTAATTTTAACTTTATTTATTTTTTTCTTAGGAAATTTAAAATTTTAATTTTAATTTTTAATTTTTAACCTTAGAAAAAAAACAAAAAATAAATAAAGTGAGGGATATTTAGTGAGGGGTATGAAGAAAGGGGTATGAATAGAGGGGTATGAAGTTAGGGGTATGAAGAAAGGGGTATGAATAAATAGGTATGAAGTTAGGGGTATGAAGAAAGGGGTATGAAGTGAGGGGTATGGGACATTAATTGATTAACGAAGTGGTTTTTGTAAGTATTCAATTACTTAAGGGTATGAAGTGAGGGGTATGAAGAAATGGGTATGAAGTTAGGGGTATGAAGAAAGGGGTATTAAGTTAGGGAGTATTAAGAAAGGGGTATGAAGTTAGGGGTATGAAGAATGGGGTATGAAGTAAGGGGTATAAAGAAAGGTGTATGAAGTGAGGGGCATGAATTTAGGGGTATGAGAGCTTAATTTATTAATTTTAGGGGTATGAAGAGATGGGTATGAAGAAATGGTATGAAGATAGGGGTATGAATAAAGGGGTGTGAATTGAGGGGTATGAAATTAGGGGTATGAAGTGAGGGGTATGAAGTTAGTGGTATGAGACATTAATTGATTAAATAAGTGGTTTTTTTAATTGTAATCTTTAATTTTAATTTTAATTTTTTTACCTTAGAAAAAAACACAAAAAATCAAAATGTTAGAAAATCATTTTTTTTTCAAAAACTTTAGAAAATAAAAAAAATCAAGTTTTTTTTTTCAAAAAAAAATCAATATTTCTTCATACCCCTCACTTCACACCCCTAAATTCATACCCCTTTCTTCATACCCCTAACTTCATACCCCTTTATTCATACCCCTAACTCCATACCCCTCACTTCATACCCCTCACTAATTGAATAATTACAAAAACCAATTCTTTAATCAATTAATGTCTCATACCCCTAAACCCTAAATGTAAACCCTAAAACCTATCCATGATCGATACAGGAGCAGATTCTCTTGTACAAATTAAAACCATTTGGTCAATTATCATCTTGGGCATGATATTGTGTGAAGCTCCACTATCCAGCATACAATTATGAATTACATACCTCTCTTCTTCATCTAAATTATATCTTAATGACACATAGAAGGGTCTTACTGAGGATGGTGATATTGTATCCTATTGGTTTTGTCTAGCAACATGGCAAGATGGATCTTCTTTTTGTTCAATAAGTCCAAATGCTCTACAGACCTATTCTCTATACTGCTAAAATTTCATAAGTTCACCAAATGTAATATTAAGTTTTTGTTTATTGATTTTTGACCCAACATCAAATTCTATCTTTTTTACATCAAGTGACTTGTTGCATTCTTCTTTAGGTACTTCTTCCTCTAATTCTACTAGCTCAAGGATTACCTTTTTGGGGATTCTATCAGTTTTCTCTTTACTAACATTTTTATTTGTGAAGGACTATTTTCTTGTTTCACTAGTGGAAGCTTTCTCTGTTCTATCAGGGATAGTTTTGTTCCTTAAGTTCATAGTATGAGTAGCTTCTAACTCCTCCACCTCTTTAGCAGTTGGTATTAATTTCCCCTACTTCATTTTATCATATATGGACTCATGGGGTCTTTGTAATATTTTGGTACCTTCAACAACTAAGATCTGAGGATGATTATTTGAAGTATACTTATTCATGTTTTCTTCAAAGAGTCTTTCTCTTGACTCATTTCTAGAGACAAAAAGGCATTAATTCTTATATCATCTTTTGGATCATCATTAAGATATATATTATGCGATGTACTTAAGTAAATTCCACATCCTTTTGGGTTATGGAGAGCATCACAGGTTGAGAAAAAATAAGGAATATCCTCTGTAATATTAGTAGATGGTATGGGGTTTGGAACATTGTTCTGATCTCTATCAGTTTCTCTTTTCTTCCAATTATTGTTCCCATTGTTCCTATTTTTTTTTCCTTCATCAGAGTCATTGAAGGGAGGGCAATTATCAACATGTGGTCTTTCTAGTTGTGATGACTCACCACTATTACCATTGTTTACATTATTTCTTTCTATTCTCGCTAACCTATTGTTCATGGTATTAAACATCTCTTTCATCTGACTAGTCAATTTCTCCATTGGATCTACTTCAAATCTTATTTGTAAATCAAAGGCTACTCTTTTGGGCTTTCTATCAGGTTGATTTATCTCCAAAGAATAAGGTTTCATTTTACCACTATCTAGCATATTTCTTTTGATTTCAATCATTTTATCTATGCATTCATAAATAGTGGTGGCTAGTTTTTACCTTAATTCATAATTGAATTCTCCTTGGAAAGCACTTTTATATAAACAAATTGATTGGATGTCACTAGGCCTGATGTTAGCAAGGATTTTATTCCTAGTTTTGGAAAATCATCTATTAAAATCACTGATAGCTTCATTTTCCTTTTTCTTCATAGTTTCTAACTTCGTTAACAAGGATTGTTCATTTTTCCTCTGTCCAAATTTCTTTAGGAACACAATTTCCATTTTAGAAAAATCCATAATGTTATTTGTTGGGAGGGAGTTAAACCACTCTCTGGCATCTTTCTCTAATGTTTGCAAAAAAATCCTAAGGACTACATCTTCATGTTTTACCTCTAATCTATCCAAAGCATATAGAAAACTTTTGATATGATTTTCTCCAGTTACTGCATTATTTCCTTGAAACTTAGTAAGATACTTATGGACTTTGCTAGGTAAGGCATTCAAATTTGCAAGCAAGGCAAGTGACTTGTACCTATTGGTTCTCCACATCTAAACATTATTTTTATTTGGTTGAGCCATTGTGACTATAGGTGTAATGAGATTTGGATTCATAGTAGCACTGCCTACAGGAATATGGGGTTGGGTAACCTCAATATAATCTGCTAGATTATCTACCATAGTATTACTATTAATTGGACAATGACAATAATCAAATGTATCATCTACAACAAAATTTAACCCATTCTTAACATCTATTTCTATAGCAATAATATTATGATTTTTATTTTTCTTCACGTATTTTTGCAGTCATTGTCATTTATTGCAGGCCTCTCTTTATAGTAAATGTTTTCATTAATGATCCACCACCTTGGTCTTGCATAGGAGCTAGATCAACACACATTGGTTAGTTCATAGGAAAAATATATCATAATTGGATTATCTTAAACTAAAATCTATTATTATAATCAATCAAATATTAATCAAGGCTTTAAGGTATTTTATCCATACCCCTTCATGAGCATCGCATACCATGCTTACCGTTAGATCTACTTTGTTTAGAGTGTTGTTGTTTGATGCCTTTGAACCTACATAATCATTAGCCCTATGACATAATGGATGTATGTATTAAGTCAAAAACTATGGTTAGAAGCAAATTGATCACAAATAATTAGGCCCAAAAATATAATTATCGATTTGATCTTATCAATGCATTAATATTCATATAATCCTAACTTATTAATGTTACCATGGTAATTAGAAATGTTAATAACCTTTTATTTAAACATAATCCTTCATAAAATGATCATATCTTTGTGCACTCACCATTAGATCAAAAATCAAACTTCCCCGCTCATTGGATTCCTCAGACATGTGCAAGGGTTAACGGTGTCAAAGGGGAAAATCAATCATGTATTAAACCCTTATAATCTTGACTAAGCATTGGTTTTAGCTCTAATAATATATTTAATTAATCATGCGACCAAAAGAGCTTGATTATATTAACCTTCAAACACCTTATAAACATGCTATCATCAGATCTAGGCAAGATTAAGCACTACCATCAAATTAATCGGAGATGAGTGCTTCATATCCCAAGGATAAAAGTTAATATGCACTTAGGCCCTTGTTTAATCTTGATTAGCACCCATTTTTGCTCTTAACCACTCGATAACCTTTTCTTTATCATCTTTAAGTCACCTTGAGGGAGCATCATCGTTGGATCTAGGTAGGAATGAGCATGACCATCAGATCTTAATTTGACCATCACTCTGTTGATGATCGCTTTGTTAATTCCAATCACTTTCAGGGAAGCACTACCATCAGATCTAAGTGGGATCAAGCACTACCATAGGATCAATCGATGATGTGTGCTTTATATATTTTTTATCATCTTGTTGAAGTGCAGTCATCATATCTGGTAGGATCAAACATTGTCGTCGGATCTGATGAAAATGTGCATTATGTATCCTCTATGTATGACTTGTCAATGTTTGATCACTTTGAAAAAGTGCTACTGTTAGATCTGGTTTGGAACGTGCATGACCGTCAGATCCCATGAAGGTGTAGGCCTTTTTATCTATCACTTTGAGGATGCTTTTAATTTTTGGTTAACTTCTTGCATGCACGACCATCGGATCACCTTGGATTAAGCACAGTCATTAGATCTGCTGAAGATGGAAGGTAGTTACCCCTTATTCATATGAAAGGCTTTTATCGATCGGTTGATCTAATACAAGCATTACCATTAGATTGAATCATGGTTAAGTGTTGCCATCGATATTCTTTAACCTATAGGCTTAATAACCAATGAGGTGCATAACTTAAACCTTAAATCACTTTTGATTAAGTGGAAGGGGGAAAATTACTAATGTGCTAAGATCCTCATAAAACTTGATTAGTGGTTTAATTAATATCTAGGTGCCTAAACCCTTTGACTGCAATGATTATTAATCTGAGTGGTGTGCAACCGTTGGATGTCATCATAATTAGGTGCTACCATCTAGATCTTGAGAGGCGCTCGATCTTTATTTATTAGATTTTATAACATGATTTAATTTTAATTTATCCTCAAATTAAGCTCTAGCCCGTAGTTAATCTTGATAACCTTAGATGAGCATGCGTTCGTTGGATCGGGATGAATCGAGCACTACCTTTGGATCTTTTGAATTTTCCCAAAATTTAATTAAATGGGTGCATGACTTAGGTTTAATTGATTTAGACTTTGTAATACGAACATTGATGACTCGTTGGCTTTAATGTTTTGACTTTTTGGGAAGTGTGCATCTGTGGACTAGGCTTAGATCAGGCACAGTCATCTAGATTAGTAAATTTACATGGATTTTACCACAAAAGGGGAGCATACCCTTATTTGCTTACTTGATTTTTATTTTGACCATAGGATTATTTGCTTTCACTTAAGTTCGAATGTTTTTATTAATTTTCTTAGGAACCTATGGACTTTAATAGATTCTTTTTTAGTGAATATTTATTTCTTCAAATTTTACAAGCCTTTTAATAATCGGACATCCTTAACGGTCACTTTTAATGTTTTAAAGGTTTTCAATTCAATTCAACGGTCAAGGTCAAAGCTTTAACTTGGATTTATCCTTATTACTTAGGGAAAATAAAGCTTTTTATAATAGTTCTTTGAGGGCCAAAAATTAAAAATCAACCTTGCAAAATAAAATGCAATAGAGACTAACAAATTGGGTGAAAATATTGAAACCAAAAATTCAAATTTGGGGGTATTTGATGTTGAGTCGATTTTAGCTCCAACAAGGAGTATTAAGAAAGGGGTATGAAGAAAGGTGTATGAAGTTAGGGGTATAAATAAAGGGATTTGAAGAAAGGGGTATGAAGTGAGGGGTATGTATGAAGTTAGGGGTATGAGACCTTAATTGATTAAATTTAGGGGTATGAAGAAAGGGGTATGAAGTGAGGGATATGAAGAAAGGGGTATGAATTGAGGGGTGTAGTCTTAAAAATTTTACACTATTTTCCTTTAGGCTAATGGATCTACACCTAGAAAGGAAATGAGAAAATGATGGGTCTACACCTCAAATGAGAGGCACTTGATGTCATGCCTTCTTTAGTGATTGTCGATGAATTAGGTGGGTTCACCAAGAAATATTTGTATGGTAGTTTCCATGCCTAGGTTGGGATTTGTTTGATGTGTTCCTTTTAGTTCACTCACATTCACCTAGTTTGGCCAAATGCAACTAAACCTATACTATATGCAATTTTGATTCACATGAATACATCACACAATAAAATATAGAAGATAAATAGATGCAATGCTTAATTGTTAAAGAAATTTTACAATCTTACTCAATCTAAATGGCTGATTTGGAATATTTTTGTTTACTACAGGCGATATCGGATGTTGTAGGGTGATATCGAACGTCCGATCTGGTATCGGTAGGTCCGATCTGGTCAAAAACCTATAATTTCATAGTTTGACACCAAAAACATAGATTTGCAGCATAACATGAACTTGATTAAGCATGAATTAGATTATATGAAACTCACTATATGCAATGCTAGAAAGAAACAATGTGAATCTATGTTATAAATGTAAAATGATAGAATGAAATGCTATGATGGTGAACGTCGGATATGATAAATGAAACTAATGCTTAAATAAACTGATGAATAGGGTATAAAATGCTATGAAACAAAATATCAGGTGAGAGGATGTGCAAATAGTAGTTAGAAATTGCCCCCAAGTTATCTGTAGGTAATATCGGATATGTTCTGGCGATATCGAACACTCGATATTGTATCATACCAAACGATGCACAATTCTAGATCTCCAAACCTATAAAATAATATGAAACTAGCAGTGTGCAAAATAGCGCTAAGGATGTAAGAATGAGTGAGAGCCAGGGGAAATCCAGGGAGAGTTCCTGGATTAAATAGATAAGGTGAGTTAGGGGGGTTGGGCTAAAAAACAAGGGAAGTTATGATCTCTCCCATTTGGATAATATTGGCTGATCTGATATCGTAATATTCGTGTCATTGGCCATATACGGACAAGGAAGGTTACAACAATTTTGTCTTTTTGCTATTCTAGGTATTTTTAGTTTTGGATGAAATCAAACATTCGATTTCATAAAATAAAGTTTGATATTGGATCGAACAACCGATATCGCTCAAATAGAGCCGATATCATCAGGAGGTTAGAAACAAACTTGATACGAGTGTGAAAATCAAGGCAAGAGGTTAGAAAGTAGTTTTAATTAATTTTTGAATGTTTTTGACTTAGGGTAAATTGACATGGGTCAATTTTAACCTATTACATTTTGCCTCCTCTTTAGCACATTTTTGAAAAAAATGCGTTAAAAAAAAGGTGACACGTTTTATGAGAAAACAAAAATTTATTGCAAAATTTGTTGAAGTTTCAAGTTTTACTGTAAACTGCATTAGGTATGGTACCCCCTTCGATTTTTTGTGCCAAATTCTCTATTTTGTGGAAAACTTAAAATTTTTGAATTTACGGTAAAAATGAATAAAATAGAAAAAGTTAGGGTAAAACCTAACTCATTTTCTTTTCAATTCTACTAAAACTTTGCTCTAGAGAGAAGAAATTATCGAGGTCATACACCGAGATAATGAGGTGTGAACAAGGACAGGGAGCATACGGGTAAGGATCGTAAACCTCTTTAGTTTAGAATATTTTATGTTTTAGCAATTAATTTTTGTTAAATTTGGATTTTTAGGGCACGGTTACCATTGTGCAACTGTGTCAATGATATTGGGTCTGATTTGGCAATATTGGCTTGATTTTGATGATATCAACCTGATTTCGATGATATCGAGTAAGCTAATATCACCAAAATAGGTTTGATATCATCAAAACAGGGCCGATATCGACAATATCATCTAATTTCGATGATATCACTGAAATAGGTTTGATATTGCAATTTTAGATTTGATCACTACTACTGATTGCTAATTTTTATTTTTTTATTGCTTTATTTGTTAATAGAGGGTAATTTTGAAGAATAGGGAGTGGAGATACTGTAGTCTCCAGGCAGATTTAGTTACCCTTATAGATGCAAAGAGGGCTACTCTAGAGGCTATGAGATTGAGACATGTGGTAGAGATGCCACAAATCCTAATAGACTTGAGGTTATTGATGGTATTGGTTGAGTGATGGTATCCAGGGTCTTCCTATTTTTGGCTATCGATGAGGGAGATGGTATCGACACTAGGATATCTGGAGGATATTGAGGGTGCCTCTCAGAGGTATGTTTATATCTACATCTAGCAATAAGGGCCAAGAAATGCAATGGTTGTTTGGGGATCTGAGCTTCATGCTTGAGAAGAGCAAAGTTAGCATTGAGAGACTTGGTTAGATAGATGGGGTCTCTCTACTGATGGTGGTTCTTAGTGGTACGGTGGTAGGGCTACTATTATGCCATCTCAACAATCACCACCTATTGTGGACTCTTATAGAGATCATTACAAATATGAGGGATCAAGATCTACAGTTTTCTTAGGATCCATATATTTTATGTCGGTTGTACAAGATACTTTTTAGGGTTGTTTACTAAAGATGTAAAGCATTGGTGCTTACCTCTTTCCTACAGGTATGATGTTGGGAGCACGTAGTAGTGCGAAGACCTATAGGACTATCAATGACAAGAGTGGTAGTAGAGAGACCCAGAGTATTCTATTGGTACCTACATAGAGGACACCAAGGTTGGATTAGCCTTAACATAGCTAGCAGGATGATAGACGAGTCAACTGTAGGTGACATCCGATGGAGGCCTTGGAGAGAGCTTCCAATATGGGGAGAGCATGGTTTTGAGTTAGCTCATGTGAGGCGAGTTATCTAGATCTAGATGGAATAGGGTGAGGTGGAGTTACACCATGTCGACCAAGTTCTATGGTATTTTGGTTTGTAGTAGGATATCCCTAGGACTAGGGATGTCATATTTTTGAGGTCGACACGAGACACCATGACAGTGAGTGGTTCTCTAAAAATGGCTTGGTTTTTAGACCCTCAACTAGATGATGATATGGTGGCTATGATAGATGGTGATGATGCAGGAGTGACTACTATATATCTATAGTGGTATGCTAGAATTTGCCCTACACAAATTACTAGGCTAAGGGGTACAATCCATCAAGTAGTCGAGTAGGTTATTAATCAGTGATGCCCTGCTAGTCAGCAGCAATAGAGGACACAAGTATCCCCTAGGAGAGAGGGACCTCACACTAGGGGAGGTCACCAGAGTCTAGAGGATGACTAGATGAGAGAGGGCATATGGGATAGAGGAGAGGTCAAGGAGGGGAGAGAGGGAGAGGAGAGTCTCTCCTCAGCATGATATGAGACCTAAATTTTTTGAGAAGGGCGTGGTCATAGAGGAGGGAGAGAGTAGTGAGATGGTAGCTCTACGGGTAGAGAATTACAGTTTGAGGACCAGTATTTAGACTTTAGAGGTAGATCTTGCACAATCTTGGGATTAGGAAACTCAGGGAGCGAGGGTTCCTATTCCTACATCTTCTCAGTCAACTCGATCAGGGAGGAGAGGTTCAAGGTATGAGCTAGCTTGGGCTCTTCAGTAGGTAGGTTTTTATCAGGGATTGTACTTTTTGGTAGTGCTTGTAGATCAAAGATATCCATTACCTATAGAGTTTGCAACTCCAATCCGCTTGAGATCAATGTCTCACTCGACATCTAGGATAGCTACAAAGGCAGCAGAGTTTTGACCACCATGACCCCTTGGCGGGGATGACAAGGCTTAGAGATCTAGGGGATCAAGGAGACCATAGGGTGATATATGTATATATTTTTTGTAATATATCTCTTAGTGACTAAGTATGTCGATTTTGGAGATTGTGGCATACCAGTTTGACTTCCTTTTGTACTTATATTTTTATATATATGTATATATATATTTTTTTATATATATTGATCCTTTTTGTCTATGCGACTTTGAATGATTTGATTTAGTGGATGATTTATTGTATTTTCTTATGATGGTTGTGTTACATAATCTTTGTAATCATGCTTTGATCTTTGAATATTTTTTATCATGCTTAAATTAAAAGGAAAATGATTTTGTAAAGTGTTTTTGGAGGTCAAAGGATGTTTTTGTATGGTGATAGAATTGATGGATTAGCAATGAACCTCAAATAATGTTATGCTATTATATGACCATTGGTGGAGATCAATGCTCTCTAGGTCATGAAGCAGATCCTATTGTGAGGAAGTTTTGTATGTTGTGGGCTCAAGAGTAACCTTGAGGCTTATGATGATGAAAGAGGATGTCAATTGTTTTAAGAGACATTGATTTTGAGAAAATAGGTTGATAAATATTGTATTTGTGAGGGATATAAAGTGATTTAAGTATGAAAATTTAGGAAGGATGACTTGCGCTAGGCATAGAATTCCTAGTATGAAGTTTGAAGGTAAAGTTATTACTAGGAATTATACCATCATCGCAAAGTCAAAATGCAAATGCATGATAAATGATTATGTATGATTTAAAAATGCAAGTTTATTGGAAACAAATCATTGTGTCACATGATGAAAATTTTGAGGACAATATATACTGTAATTTTCTAAAATGAAGTGATTTGTAAGGATTAATGCAAATGGTTACAAACTGATGTTTTCTAGCAAAATTTCAAAGAAATATTTTAAATCATTTCAAGGATAAAGTCAAATTTATCAAGAACCAATGTGTGATGTGTGAGTGCGATTTCATTATCTATCTTGATTTACATAATGATACAAAACATCTCAAGGATCAAATGTGTGTGCTTTGTAAAGTTGATTTACCAAATTTGAGTGAGGTAATGATACAAGCTAAATTTTATGAACCAATGTGTGTGCAAGTGAAATATTTATTAACCATGATTTTGTGCATGCAACTGTACTAAACTACTATGTAATTCAAGTCACCAAAAGCTAGCTAATCCATAAGCTAACATTGGTTTGTACAAAATAGGGTCCCTAATATGATAGAAATATTGCCATGCATAAGGATACCGCCATTGCCAAGCCAGCTTGATGCCACTTAACCTATAATGAGGATCACCCCATGGTGTTTGAATAACTAGGATTAAATATCATTACCTCCTTCCTTTCCTTTGATTTCTTTTGAGTAAGGATTCTTGTTCATTTTTGTTTGTGAACAAGGGGATTTTATTGCTTTTGTAGTAAAACTACTTTTCTTTTTCTTTTCATCTTCTTTTTTTTCTTTTTCTTTTTCTTTTTCTTGCTTTTATTTTTTGGGATACTTTCTCATATTAGATAAGGAGCAAGGGATTTTATTTAGGTAGGGGGACTTGTCC
>JAQPPZ010009358.1:0-18425 GCA_028583015.1 Wollemia nobilis | reverse complement strand
TTTGTCGCAGTAATAATTGGTCGTTGTGAAAAATTCCCTTAACTTCCATCCTAATATCCCCTCCTATCTCTCTCCTATTTTCCATCCTCCTTATCTCTCCGTTAATCCTTCTTCCCCTTATTCCTCCAACTCCATTATCCATTCTTATCCTCCATTTTCACCTTATCTCCTTTGCCGACTTTCCTATTCCCTCCTTATTTACAAACTTGCATTTGTAATGGTCAAGGTTGCACTATGCAAACAAAGCCTTTAATTATCGTAATTAATTTTGTTTTTTTATTGCATCTAATAGCCCCCGGCCTACACTAGTACCGCATCAGCTCAACGTCCGACGGGCACGGTTCCCGAGGGGGACGTGAGGCCGCAGGGTACAGTCTCGGAGGTGCATGCATCCCTACGGACAATCCTGTGGACAAGGTCACAATGTGGTTCGAATATCGAGGTGGATCGCGTGGCTCGAGTACCCGATCTCGCAGGCACTAGGCACCGATCTCGAGCAAGACCATGCAGGTGAGGCTGCCATGGCTATGGCATGACTCCAAGGTGACAGTAGAGTAAGGCAAGGCTGAGAAAGATCGGGACGACACGAGGCTGGAAGGCGATTGGCAAAACTGTTGGTAGAGAGTGACAAAAACCCCAAGACAATACGCTACCCGTCGCATGTTGAGGTGGCGAACGTACCATTGGTTGAAGTGCAGTGGTGTAAAGGGCACGCTGGAGGAACCAGAACGCCCGAAGGCAGCCCAATCCCCATCGTGCGGTGTGAGGTAGAAAACCCCAAACGCGCGCGCTTCACAAAGACAGCCGTGGGATTAGGTCCACGTCATTTTTTTGTGCAAAACTATCGCCTGGGGTCAGCTGCATAGAATATCGTCCGCTTCTCCTTTCCATTTCGTCTCATGGTGTTTGGCGTGGCGGTTAACTCAAAGGTCATCATATGTTGAGTGTCCAGTGTTCGAAAAGGCTGGAGAGGTACGGTACTGTCTTTGAAAAAATCGTACACGATTAAAAGTGGAGGTCCAAGGTTCTAGTGAGTTGATGTGAATGTTAGGTTAAACCTATTTGGAACCCAAACCCAACATTTTCCAAGAAAAAGATAGATCAAGTAATCCAAACCTAAGAGAGAACTGATATATATATTTTGGGAAACATGCTTACTCTTCTCTTAAATAAAAATAATCATGTATTTATATATTTAATTATGTATATTTTTTAACATAAAAAAATATTAATATTTAAAATCAATGTGATTTTGAGTTTCTTTTATAAATTTATAAACTTAGTAAGTCTCGTGTTTTAGACCACATTCTTCTATATGTTAGACAGATTCTTTTTATAGTAATTTTTTAATTTTATTTTCTTAATAAATTTAATAAGATTTTCTCTTAGTAATAATTTAGGATTATAATTTATAATATTGAAGTACCAAAACACAAGTAATTAATATTATTTTTAAGCTCAAAGCTAAGTGATTTTTACTTAGAACTTAATTCCAAATTATATGATAGTAAATGTACATACAAATTTTGTATAACTATATCATCATCTTGAAAATACCTATATTTTAAAATATTTAAGTTGGAGATTATGGTGTCTATAAACTTACATGACTTTCATTGATGGATAAAACAATATTTAAATGAACTTCACTAATCACAATTATATAATATATCTTATTCATAAAAGGTTTTGATGATTAATTATTTTTTAATCTATCTTATAATGATTTGAGAGTCTTCATTCATATATTAAATAGCAATGATATTCACTCAACAGTCTACATTCTTATAATCTATAAACATGTTAATAATCAAATATATTTTTATAATAAAAATTATGTCCTTATAGTTTTGCATAGAGAATAAGTGTGTAAGAAAATTCAAGAAATATTCATAATTAATAATAAAAAATTAGAACATGAGGAAGAGGTTGGTGTCATGGATCAGGTGGATGCTTTGATTCCAAATTTGGGGATTGAGAATGGTGTGGTGCAATCTTCAGTTCAGCCTTTGGAATTGACTTTCTCAGGGGAGTTTAGTACTCCTATCCCTCCTATGGAGAATTTAGTAGTGCGGGATGGGGCTATGTCAGAAGATCCTCTTTTGGTGGATTTAGTCACCTCAAGCCGTGGAAAGGGCTCTAAGGCTAGTCTTGGGTTGGGAATACAGCAGAAGAATTATAAAAAAGGGGTCCCTGACAAGACTAATAAGGGGGGGAGGAAGAAAGATGTAGAGAAACTTAAACTTTAGGGGGAGTCCTTGGTTGAGTCAGGTTTGGTAAGGCCTCTTGACTCTCACTTTGCTACTCCTTGTCAATGATTGTTCTATCTTGGAATGTGAGAGGTTTGAATAGCTCTCCTCGTCAAAAAGCTATTCGTGATTTGATTAAGCTGCATAATCCAAATGTTGTTTTTTTACAAGAATCTAAATTATCTGTGGACCGTATGGTTAATATTGCTTCTAAATTATGGGCTCGTGGTCAATATCAGTGCATTGGGTCTCATGGAAGCTCTGGAGGTATTGTTACTTTTTGGAATCCTCAGAAGCTTTCTCCTTTATGGTGGGTTTCTAATCGTTGTTCTCTTTCTATGGTTGCCTCCTCCAAAGAGTCGGGTGAGGTGATTTTATTAACTAATGTTTATGCCCCTTCTGATATGGTGGGGAAAATTACTCTTTGGCATCATATTCGGGAGGTTCGGTTGATGGCTCCTTTGTATCCTTGGATTCTTGCTGGTGATTTTAATGCTATCACCAGTTTGGAGGAGAAAAGAGGAGGGGTGGGTTCCCTTGGTCCATCTTCTTTGCTTTTTAGTAATAATATTTTGTTGCATAACCTGATTGACATTAAACCTGGTAATGGCATCTTTACTTGGAACAACAGGAGATGTGGGTCTGAGGGTATTGCAGAGAGATTGGATAGGTTTTTGGTTTCTTCCTTCTGGGTAAGCTCTAACTAGAATATTAGTTCTGCTATTTTGGACTGGAAAGGCTCTGATCATTGGCCCATCAAGTTGATGGTCAGTTGTGGTGGTGTTTACAAAAAATCCTCCTTTAAATTCCAATTAATGTGGCTTCGAGAGCCTTCTTTGCATAACCTTATGCAGGTTTGGTGGACTCAGGGTAAGCCTCATCATGGTACAACTATGTATTCTCTTGTTAAGAGACTTCAAAGATGTCAAATATCAGATAAAGAAGTGGAATAGACAGACTTTTGGCAATCTTTTTAGGGCTAAATTGGATGCTCAAGAGAAGTTGGATATTATTACACGACAGATTAGAGATTATGGTCTTACAGAGAGAAATCTCCAAGAGGAATCTGCTGCCCTAAAGGAGGTAGCAGAGTGGGAACTTAGAGAAGAAATTTACTGGAAACAGAAGGCTCGAATTGATTGGTTACAAGAAGGGGATAGAAATACAGCGTTCTTCTTCAATTCAGTGAAGGCTAGAAGACACAGTTCTGTCATTTCATCTCTTACTTCATCTCAGGGGGTTCAGTTAACTGTAGATCAGGATATTTCAGATGAGGCTGTTAAGTTTTTCTCTTCTCTGTATTCTGAGGATTCTCCATCTGCAGAGGTTGAAGAAAATAGTGTGTTGAGTTGTATTCCTCCTATGGTTACTGATGAAATGAATAATGCTCTCATGCATCCTATTTCCATTGATGAGCTTGAGGGTATTGTTTTCCAAATGAAGAAAGGGAAAGCTCCGGGACCTGATGGTTTTTCGATAGAATTTTTTCAAGCATTTTGGTCAATTGTTAAACTGGATCTCCTTTATGTAGTGCAAGAGTCTTTCAACTCTCATCAAATGTTGCGTGCTCTAAATTCTACTTTCCTGATGCTTATTCCTAAGAGTGAAGGAGCCACTTCTCTTGATCATTTCAGACCTATTGCTCTCTGTAATGTGGTGTATAAAATTATAACAAAGTTGATTGCTGAGCGTCTTAAGCCTTGGCTTAAAAAGGTCATTTCTGATGAACAGGGTGCTTTTGTGGTGGGCAGACAAATCCTGGATGGGGTGACTATTGCTACTGAGACCATTCACTCTATGTGCATTTCTAAGGAGAAAGCTATGTTTATGAAACTGGATATGGCTAAGGCTTATGATAGGGTTAAATGGTCTTTTTTAAGAAAGGTCCTTCTAGCTTTTGGTTTCCATTCCAACTGGGTAAGTTGGGTGATGAGCTGCATTACTTCACCTTCATATTCAGTTCTTGTTAATGGTCATCCATCTTCTTTGTTTCAAGCTTCAAGAGGTCTTCGGCAAGGTGACCCTTTGTCCCCTTATTTGTTTATCATTATGGTTGAAGGTTTGGGTAGACTTCTAAATTCACATGTTACTCAGGGTTTGATTCATGGTTGGAGGTGGGGTATGAGTTTGCCTGCTTATTCTCATCTTCAATTTGTGGATGATACGACTCTGATGGGACTTGCTTCTATTCGGGAAGCTACCAACTTCAGAAGGGCTCTGGATATCTATTTGGCTGCTTCAGGGCAAAAGATTAATGAGGGAAAATCTTCCATTTTCTTCTTTAACACTAATCCGCTTATACAGGCCCGTATTGCACGGATTCTAAGATTTCAGATTGGTGCTCTTCCCTTGAAGTATCTGGGTATTCCTATTTCTATAGGTCCTTTGCCTCGTGAGATCTGGAACTCCATTTTGGACAAATTTCATGCTCATGTTTCTCATTGGACCGTTAGATGGCTCTCCTCCGCCCGGTAGAGTTTTACTCCTTAAGTCTGTGGTTCAGGCCCTTTGCATCTATAGGTGCATGATTCAAGTTGCTCCTGCTAGCTTTATTCATGAGTTGGATTCTTTGTCTAGACGATTTTTATGGGCTGGTAATTTGGAGTCTTCAAAGTGGAGTTTGGTTAAGTGGGAAACTATTTGTAGACCAAAGCAAGCAGGGGGGTTGGGTCTTCGTTTGTCTTCCCTTTCTGGAGAGGCTTTGGCAGCTAGGTTTTATTGGAGATGGTGTACTTCTCAAGACCAAGCTTGGGCAAAGATTCTGTCCTATAAATATTTGAATGGGGTTGAGGGCTCTGAGATTCCCAGATACAGTTTGTCTGGTAGGGGATCTTTCATCTGGAACACTCTTAAGAAGGGGGCGAATCTTGTTAAGCAAGGTTTGTTCTGGATTTTTCATAAGGGTTCCAAGGCTCTCTTTTGGCAGGATGCTTGGGATGGGTTCCCTGCCATTTTATCCATGTATCCTCATCTTCAGAATTTGTGCAAAGTCTTTTTGGATGCCGGTTGGAATCGGGTTATGGACTACAAATTTGTTGAAAGAGTTGGGCAAGTTGAGGTTGTTCGTTGGAAGGATCCTATAGATTGGCCAGTAGGGGGTACTTTTCAGGAAAGAGAGGAGTTGACTCGTATTTTGGCTTCTAGGTACTGCTCTTCTTTTACAGGATGATGATGTTTTGGCTTGGGGCTTGGATCCTAGAGGGGTCTATTCGGTGGCTTCAGGATACAAGGAGTTGGATCGACAACATTTTGGGGATGATGAGGTGCCCCGGTGGAAGCAAGTGTGGTCTAAGTTCTCTTGGCCTAAATGCAATTTTTATCTATGGTTAGCTACTCACAATAGATGCCTTACCTGGGATAATGTGCAAAAGAGAGGTTTTCAAGGACCTTCTTTTTGTTTTTTATGTGCGAACAATGAAGAGTCTTCAGGTCATCTTCTTTTTCAGTGTTCTTTTGCACGGGATATTTGGCATCTTTGGTGGGAGGTGTGGAAGCAGCCTTGTGCCCATGCTTCTTCTCTTTTGGAGTTCTGGAGGAGTTTAGGGAGACCTCCCGCTAAGTCTTTCTTTCTCCAGGTTGCTTGGACTATTGGTCCTTCTTGCATTCTATGGCAGATTTGGTTGGAAAGAAATCGACGAATTTTTCATGATAACAAGCTTACTGTTCATCAGCTTTGGCAACGAATCATTGGTATGATCCAAGAAACTGTCTCTTCCACATGCCAGATTAGTCTTCCTTTGGTGCAGTCAGAGATTTTGATGATGCAAAATTTGGGATTTGTGGAGAATGGTCCTCGTCCCGTTATTTCATCTGGAAACTGAGATGGAAAAAAAAATGCAGAGAGATGGGAGATGGCATCCTCCTCCTCCAGGGGTGTTCAAGATCAATACGGATGGTTCTTCTCGAGGTAATCCTGGGCATGCTCGGTATCGGAGGAGTTGGGAGAGATAGTGCTCGGAATACTTGTTTCATTTTTTCATGCTATAAGGGGATACACTCTAATAATTATATGGAGGCTCTTGCTATCTCGTTGTGCTTTGGAACAAGGGTTGGCTATGGGTTGGCGGAGGATAATCCGTGAGTCCGATTCACAGATTATTATAAATTTGTTAAGGACTCACCATCTTGATAATGTTCACCGGAGGTTGACTTTGGTTGTTCGACAGATTCTTCAAATCTGTTGTAATTTGGAGTTTATCTCTTTTGTTCACATTCCTCGGGAATGGAATAGGGTTGTGGACTGTTTGGCCAAATGGGCTTCTCAGTTTCAGGGAATTGGTCTGTTAAGGGTTGGGATAACCTCCCTTTAGACTGTTCTCAGCAACTTCATAATTTACTTGCTGAGGATATGTCTGTTTGAGGTTTTTGTTGGCTATTTTTGCTAGTTGTTTGTTCTCTGCTGTAAGGTTTCTTTGATCTAATAAATTTTTACCCTTTTTTTTAAAAATAATAAAAAATTAGAAATAAGTGATATTAGTATATAGAAAATTATCCACAATATAAAAATTATATCCATAACCATAAATGGTAGAATCCAGCTATGATAATCCACAAACAAAAACTATAAAAAATGATATGAGTTGTATGATACCTTAAGGAAAAGTCTAATTCTTTATTTTTAATTCAATCAATATGGTATTATCATTTTCTTAAACAATTACATCAAAGAACAATCATGTTTGTACATAATGGTAAACTACAGTTCTTATTGTATGTTCATTTCTAATTTATGTCTAAGATTTTTTTTGCATGTATAAATTATGTAAATCCATTTCTTTGGATGTTAACATATATCATTTTACTTATTTTATTGCTATGATTATTATTGAATTTACTCTATTATTGTATGAATACCTATTTATGTTTAGTATGGTAAACATTAAAATCTATGGATTGCATTTTAGAGTTCAATTGTAAAGCTAAATTTCTATATTTTTTGTCTAGTTTCTATAATTTCTTTATTATAATAATCATATTAATTTGTAACAACCCTCTACAAGCCCATTTTATTATACGTTTAATCTATCTGATGAGATACTGCTAATGTATCTGTGGATGCAGGAGATAGGTATCATTGCTGGTGAGTGCAATGTAAAGGAAGGAGGTCTCTTCAATGGAAAGAAATATTATTCTAGTGTAGGGTAAGTCATGGGAAATGATGAGCAACTATGTATTTACCAGTTGATAGGGGTAAATAACCCTATAGGCAATGCATTTGCCAATAGTCCATGTAGTTACATTGGTAGGAATACTTGGTGCTTGTTCAATTATGAAAATATAATGATTGGTTGTCAATGAAAGTGCTTATATGCATGGGAGCCATAGTTTTAGATAAAAATATTAATGTGGAATAAAGATATGGTTTTATTAAAAAAACTATAAGGGATAAAGTAAAGATAATGAATCATTATGTATTTATATTAAATATTAATGTATGTTTTGAGAAATTAATTTATTTGAAATAATATATAATATATAATAATGTATAAAAAAAATAATAAAATTAAATGCTAGTAGTATTAATAATGTGTTAAAATATAATATTATAATTGACAATGAAACATGTATATACGTATATTAATACATGATAATAATCTATTTAAACATTTTGGGTATTGTATAATGGAAGGAATGGAAAATTTATTTGTCAGCAATTGTTTGGGTAATTTAACAACCAAGTTAAGTTGTTGAACATGGAGAAATATGAATTGTCATCTAGCACACCGTGGGATGGAGAGTGGGGAAAAAAACTAATAGATAATGCTTACAAAAAAGGTGAAATGAACCTATGGAGAAGGAAGGGAAAAATGAACGAAGGGGTGACAAGGCCAAGGTGTCAAGGGTGACAAGGCCAGGGTGTCAAGGGTGACTCGGCCAAGGTGTCAAGGTTGTAGAGATGAGGTTACAGATATTAAAAGTGCAGAGATAGTGAGAGCGGAGGATGATAGTGTGAGGAAGTGCATTGAGAAGTGTGCATGATTTTAGTAAGAGAAGGAGAGTGAAAGAGGAATGACTTGACATTGAAAGCAAGGAGAAAAACTGTGAGTTTTATTGAATTAAAAAAAAAAATTATAATAAAAATAAAATGGAAATTTTGTTAGATAGTTTTTAAAAATAAAAATATTGTATGCTGCATTGTGTAAAAGTTTAAGATTTTAACTGTGTTATTGAAGGGTGAAGTCTTCTTTGTGTGACTTAGAAATTTTGTATATTGAATGTGCATGAAGGAATACTGGAAAACATTTATTTTGATTATTTTGATATATATATCTGGTTGGTGGTGAACCAAAGTTTGAATCTATTCTCCTTCAGTTTAATTATTGATGCATATTAAGCTAATATTTTTTGTGATGTTGTATAATGTGTTAGGTAATCTGGATAAACTTTGCATGTTGTTCTGTGTATGTATAAAAAAGTGTGCATATAGGGTATAGCTGCATGTCAGCTTAGGATGACAGTTCTGACCCTTGAATCCATTGGATAATCAACATGTAATGAAAGAAACTGATGAGTACTACATAGTACATTACTTGCTATATTTTAGTGGTTTAGACTATGCTCGGTATTAAAGAAATAAGCCTAGTGGACAAAGAATATGCGATGCATGATGAGGAACCTGTAATTTAGTTCTCAGGGGTGTGATGATGCCCGAGTCGATGAAGAATATAGATAAATTTTATTACATGTAAATGTGTTGACCATGTAAACCCTGGGAAAGAGTAGGGTAGAACCTTGTGACTACATTAGAAATTTAGAAAATGTACTTTTGAAGAAGATGCTTGAAAGGGATCTAAGAAAAGAAGTTAGCTTACTATGGTTTTTCTTCATAAGTCATTCGACTGGTTGAAGGTTTAATACATATTGTATTTTTAAAAATAAAATTATTAGTCTTGTATAAAATATCCTTAGCAATTTGAAAAGCCAAATTTGCTTATGAATTTGTATTATGTATGTTACTTTTATATTGAGCATTGTCTGATACAAATAGAATTTTTATGATTCGTGATGTTTAGGCAGCTCTATTAAAGACTCATGGGTTTTTTGGATGAACTCTTTCATACGCATGTTAATAACTATGTGGTGAACATTTTCAACAGAGAAAATTTTTGTTTGAGATTCACACTTAATATCTATTGTAACCCTGAATTTTATCATTTATTTTATAACCTTGAAACTCTTCATTTATGGGTAGTGAATGTTGTCTTGTATAATCATCCTCTCAGAACGTAGTACATTGGGAGTTGAAGCTTTCAATTACTTGGTTTTATTTCTTACTAGTTCAGCATAGTTGTGTCATATTTAGACTTGAATGATATAGATATTAGAGAAAATGAATCATGCACGATGTATAAATTGAAACCCGTTGTAGTACTCTTTGTGGGATTTATTTATAAAATTATAATTCTTTATAAAATTATAAATTTTTATATGAAATTTAAAACAAATTTTATACATTACGATCCTGGAACATCAGTTAAAGAAGCTATAGTATAGTGTGCAATGTTAGTTTGTTTTTAGAACAATCACTCCTTTACTTAAAATCGAAACCATTCTGAAATTCATAGATAAATAAATATTGTCTATTTCGTTGTGTAAAACTGAAAGGAGACAAATAGGAAATGTCTTTATACATTTGCATATCTTTTAAAAGATAAATTAGTATGTAAAATGTTAAAGGCATTTAGTATGAACAATGTTGAATGGTGTTATTTCTTTTATATTGCAATTTTGAATAAGTATAAACAATAAAGAAAGCATTGTATTCATACTTAGATGGGGTATTTGTAGATAACTTTGTCTCTTATTCACATATATAATTAAATAGTGGATTTTATAATGAAAGAGAGTAATTTACAAATGAAATTTATAAGTAGTAGTACTTACTTCTTAGACGAAAGAATAAGAAGGAGATGTAAAATAGAATAATATTATAGATTTAGGATTCCTTGATTTGTTTGCAATAAATCTAAAAGTTCATTGATTTTTTTTTAAAATACAACTTAGTGATAAAAACTTAGATAGAGATAGGGAAACTAGTTGAATTTCGATATACAAAAAAAAAACCTCAAAATCCATTATGAAATGGTGATTGTTTACAAACCTTAAACTTAGTCAGCCTTCTATAGATTTCCCAATATTGTGGAGTATACAATATTATCATGTAATCTAAGGTTGTGGGTAGGACAACTGATGAGGATTGATGTTAGATCTTTCATATGACCCCTCTAGTATTTCCTAGCTAGGTTTGCATAGTTTATTTCTTGCAAATTAATAATTGTAAGTGAGTCTCCTTCTCACATGCACTTGTGGGCACTAGTTATCTTCTAGTTGTCATTTAGAGTGTTAGTTAGTAAGTGTGAACTCAAAGTAGGAAGTGTGTACTTCAAGATAGCTAAAATGGATCTTCTAGTTAGGAATATTCCTTTCTCTTAACTTAGAAGTTTACGTGCATTCTCTTTTGCGCTTTTGTAGCTTATGGTTAAGCATATTGGATCAAATCCATGATTTGATGGGTTTGGTTATGTATTTTGGGCCATTAGTGCCTATATATTGAATTGTAAATAATAGAACACTTAGTTGGATTTTCAATCCTTTTCATTGGTATCAGAGCCTAGTTCATGTTTGCACTAGGGCTTGTGAGGTGAGAGGATAGGAGATAGTTTTGTTATGAGAAATTATTTCTCATTGAGGACTCGGTTTAAGCTCAAGGGGAGCTTGAAAACCATTCGAAGAAGGAAGTTCCTTCGACGACAAACTCCTCGTTCCAACTTTTTGCTTATGCTCAAGAGGTATAGGAAAATTTTGCCTCAAAGTTCTTCACATTGTGATCCTTGGAAGGGATTGGATCGTAGCTACGGTCTAATTAGGATTAGGGAGCCATTTAACCCTACTGCCCCCCCCATTTTTGAGTACTGAAGAGCTCCAAGAGGTCATCAAAACCAACTCATGTGTCGACTTGGGTTTGGTTGCCTTTCAAACACTGGTCATGTGTCAACCGGATCTTGAAAGGAGAGCTACTGGAGGGATCTGGTTGCTCGCATTTTTACAAATTAAGTTTTTCAAAATTTGGAATTAACTCCCCTAGTTAATTTTTAAACTTTTTTAGTTTGTATTAGAAAAGCTTTAATTTTTATTAATATATTATTTTATTAATATATTAAGTTGCTGCAGATTGTAAAAAAAAAAAAAAAATATTAGCAGCACTCAGGCTTTTGCCTTTTCGGCTACCGCACCAGCACCGAGGGTGCTTGGTTGGCAGCCGTGGGCTGGTCGAGCATGTCAAACAATCTTGACACACTCGACACGCTGCCCATGAATTGACAGCCTGTCATTCTGTCAGGCGTCAGTCCTACGGTAGACATTGTTAGTAGATAGCGCCTGCAACGCAGGTTGCAGTAGCACCGCCCAGTGCCATGCCGACAACAGACTGCACTGCCTGTCGGCCTGATCGCCTAACAACTCATCAGGTGTTAGAATCGATGCGGCAGATCAGCCGTCACAGTGCCTGATAGTATTGTTAGGCTACTGTCGGCTTTGCTGTCGCCATGTAGCGCCTGACAAGGCTGTCAGGCGACTGTAGGGCCTGCTACCCACATAGCTACCATAGTAGCATATGATAGTGCTATCAGATGTCTATCGAGCCTGTGATCGACAGTGCCAGGGTCAGTGACGGTCCCGCGGGGTGGTGCGTGCTTGGAGCCCATTATTTTGTGCATGAAACTTTGTGCACGAAAGTTTGTGCATGACAGTTGTGCACGAAAATTAGTGCATGGAAGATCAAGGCAAAATTTTGCATGATTTGTGCCCATGTAATTCTTTTGCACCTGTAACTAAATTTTACTCGTTGGTTTATTTGCTCGGGAAGCGTGCAACAAGATTTTTGTGAAGTCCGTCTCAGGAAGTATGCCAAGTAGCAACAGAATTTCATGCATTGAAATTAAGTTGGAGTGCATTGTAAGTCATCTTGAAGGGTAATTTCTTGTAAATTTTTATTTTTACTATTTAAGGTTGCATGTTAAATTTTGTGTTTATTAATTTAATTTTTAATAACTTGATTAAATTCATTAATCCTTGATTAATCGAAATTTAATTTTTAATTAAGTTATTTTTAAATTAATAAATGCTAAATTGCACCTTAAATTAGATTAAAATTTCACAATTTTGAGCCTTAGGAGTAAATTTTCAAATTCGAGCACTCCATTGTAACAAGGAAAATTTTCATTGTATTTCCTTGATTTAGTGCTTTCTCATTTTTTACTTCTGGCTTATACCCGGGTTCACATGGCTTCTGACTTGGCTGCCCAAGTGGCAGAACTTGCCCATGTTGTAAATGCTTTAGTAGATAAAGCTAATGACACTACCATGGCGAAGTCCTTGGTAATCTTGCCATGAAGGTAAATGACATTTATGTGCATAATGCTTCAACTTCTACTCATGATTCTCGTCCGAGAGTTTGTTGTGAAGTTCCATTTTATGATGGATCTAGGAACCCCCGATGTCTTGAATAGTTGGATTCTTGACATGAGTTCTTGGTTTTCTTATTCTCAACTTTTAGAAGACGATGTGGTGCCTTATGCTAAGCTAAAACTTTTGGTTTAGCCAAAGTACTTGTTGAACGAAAGAGAGGGCAGGATGCACTCACTTCATGGGATGAGCTTATACATTGTCTTAAGACCAATTTCTATCCTTCAAATTATTCTAGGGAATTGGTTATTAAATGGTTTCGTTTCGACAAGGTACTAATATGTCCGTACAAGAATATATTTTCCAGATTTAATAGGTTCGGGATACTTGTGAATGTGGAGGATGAAGTTCAAGCTTTGATTCTCAAATTTCAAAGTGGCTTTTTAGAGCATTTGTATAGGGAAATAATGTTTGTTTCTATGGAAACATTGGATTCGATTTTCAACCAAGCGTAACTTGCGGAGGACAAGTTTAAGGTGCATTCGTAGGCATTCCGTGCACCTGTTACTCAAGTGGTTGCGAACTCATCAAAAGGGAATAATTCTTTCTCACAAAAGAAGAATTTTTCTCCAAAGAAGAATGTTTCTTCTCCATATCCTTCTTCTCCTTCCCCTTCCGCTTCTACTCCTTCTTCTTCTTCTTTTAAACCTTCTTCTTCTTTTTCTTCTTCTAAATTTTTTTGCAATTATTGTAAGAAGAAAGGCCATGAGAAAGCTGATTGCTTTAAGCTTAAAAAGAAGAGTTTAGTAATTACTACTCAAGAGGAGGATGCTCCCAAAGGTCCCCTTGAGTCTGTAGGAGATAGTAGAGTATATATGAAATTACGAGGTAAGCTTAATGAAGTTACCTTGGTAAATGTAAGTTCATCAGAAGGGGCTCGTGATGCTTTGTTCATCACTCGAGCCCATTTGCTTCATAATTTTGCAACTGATTGTATAGTGGATAATGGCTCATAGAAAAATCTAATTGCGAGGTCCATTATCGAGCGTTTGAAGTTACCTATGGAGCCTCATCCTCAACCTTATTCTTTGGGTTGGAAGGATAGTGGAAGAGGCTTAGAAATCACTCACACTTGCACATTAAAATTTGCACTTGGCCCACATTTCATAGATCAAGTCACTTGTGATGTGACTCCTATGGATTGTTGTGGGATTTTGCTTGGACAACCTTTTCAATATGATAGGAGAGCTATTTATGATGCTTTCAAAAGAACCTACACACTTCAAAAAGATGGTAAGGTCTTTCTCATTAAAAGCACCAACACTCCTAACATCATTCTAAGTTCCAAGCAAACGAAAAGAGTAATTAAAAAAGGTGGTGATGTTGCTCTAATTTTCATTCGCTCTCAACACACTTCTACATCCACATCCATTACAAAGCAACACTCTTCAATGGATAAAATATTGCAAAGTTATTCACACATATTTCAGGAGCGAAAGTCTCTTCCTCCAATTCGCACAATTAATATTAACAAAGATACAAGATTGTGGGAAGGAAAATCTTGTAAAATATAATTTTTATGATATTATAGGTAGGCAATCATCATAGAAATAAATTTTAATGATGATATAGGTAGGAAATCATCATGGATCAGGGCTCTAATCATACTTTTGATGGAAAATGGTCATAACAGGAGGTAACAAAGGGTTGTATGGGCATCCCTTCAAGATTATCCCTACTAGTGATGAGTGGTAAATTATGCTTGATTAGGTATTACCGATATCACTATGGTATGGGACATCATGTTGGTTAATCAACACATGACGTCGGGTGGTTACCAAGGTATTGGTAAGACCTTAGATGATTGTCTAGGGAGAATGGCTGATCATCTATCTCAAGCATGTATGCGCTAAGTATTACATTATATAAGACATAAAATTAGGCAAACATGTTAAGACATGGGAAAGTATGCGTCAAACATGTTATGGGTCATAGAGGAAAAGAAACCCACTACCTAAACTTAGGATCTCGGGAGGAAAGTGAAGTTCAAAATGGAAATTATACGGGATCTAGCCAATCTCGATTTCATGAGTATTCCAACTGCAACGGAATGACACTCATGAAGATAATTTGAACATGCTCAAACTAGAAAAAAAATTGATGAGTAAAATAAAGAAAAAATTTCTCATGTTGAAGTCTCTGATATTAGACAACCAAGTGGTGCTGACTTGGGATGATTAGAAAACCAAGTGGGCAAACTTGGAGTGTTACATTTGGTTTTAGAGCAAAGGTTGCGACTCCATAGATAATAAATTTTTTAAAAGAACAATTTTGCCAAATTATAATAATACTATTAATGCGTGTACTTTAGAGTTAAATTAAATTATTTGACAAGGCTCTCTATTTTTTGGGTAGGTAATGGAATCCGAACAAAAATCTAGTTCCTAAAAATGAATTGCAGTGGTTCATCAAGAAGGGCTGACTGAGAATCCTAGAAGGGTCGTCCAAAAAGTTATGTGGATTGGGGTATCAGAGGAAATTGTAGAACCTCCTTGGAAAAAAGAGAAAAAAAAAGAACTAGTTAATAAAGAGGATAAAATGGTATGGATGGTATAACTATTACGGGAGAAAATGAGCCAACAAAAAGAACAAATAGAGTAGCAAAGTGCTCAAATAGCTGAGCATATGACACAACAAAATACCCAAATGATAGAACACATGGAGCAAAAAAAAGCTTAGCTAGTCCAATAGCAATAAATGCTTTCCCATAAATATAAAGTAATAGAAAATCTATCCAAAGGAAAGTAAATGATAATAGTTGAGGATGAGATAACTATTGACCTAGAAAAGAAACAATTGGATTTCAAGCTAGATAAGGATATGAGAAGAATCGATATAGCTAAATTTGATGAAAACTATGATGGGAAAGAGGGTGAAATATTTTTGGATAGTATGAAAACATATTTTGTAGTTAGGACACTATCATCTAAATCAAAAACTTCATGGGAAGTTTTTCAACTGACTAGAGCTATCGCTGATTGGTGGGATACGTATAGGAAAACTCATAATGTAGAGGTTGCTAATGTTCAATGGGACACATTTGTGTTGGCATTCAAATATAGGTTCTTAAAACCACAATTTTACCTTGAAAGGACTATAGAATTTTCAAGGTTAATTCAGGGGGAAATGACTGTAATTGAATACTATCAACAATTTGTGCAATTGCTCAAATACGTGCCTGAATATGAGCAGCGAAATTAAATAAAAATTTAGAAATTTATCCTAGGGTTATATCCAAAAATTGGACATCTAATTCTTATGCTGAAACCTGCTACCTTAACTGCTGCCTATGACTTGGCTTGACAGGAAGAGGATAACCTTAAGGTTAAGAAAGCTTATTATTAATAAACTTCTAAAAAGGAAGAGTCATAAAAAAAGAAAAATGAGGGTCTGTTAAGAAAGGATAGGAATTTGACAAAGAGTCATGGAAATGAGAGCAGAAATAGATTTGATAAGAATAAGAACATGTACCAAGGAAACAAGGGAAATAAAAACTATCGAGGTGGCCAAATAAATTTTAGGGATAGATTTGATAAAAAAGCTAACGCACCAAGAGTGGATACACATGAATATACTGGGGAAAATATGAAAGAGAGGGCACCATGGGCTGGGTGTTGGATTTGTAAAGAACCTCATCATGCAAAAAAGTTTCTATTATGAGGTAATAAGAGGAAGGAATTGGTGGAACCTACTTATAAGATATATGCAGCAACAGGTAACTCTAAACTCAATGGTCAAGCAACACCTTTTTTATTGAAAAGTAAAATTTATAATAGAAATGTTTGTATTTTAGTTGATTTTAGAGCAACTGATAGTTTTGTTTCACCAAATATTTTGAGGGACATACTGAAAGTACCTGTATTTATGGCTAATGGATGGAAATTTGAGTATAGATCTGGGTAAACCTATATTGTCAATCAATGTTTATTTTATCCTCAAATTATACTACCTCAAGGATAAAATCGATGGCAATTATATGTCACTCTATTGCATGCCTTTGACATTGGCTCAAGGTACATAAGGCATTGTTAAAATTTTAAGAAAGATGAATAGAGTTTACTCATGATAACAAGTAAAGGATTTAGATTTGCTATGAATGCGAATTAGTGGAACCACATATTTTGAAAGCAATGCAAGTTAAAAGAGCACTAAAAAATGTTAGTAGAATATTTGTGGTCAAACTTAATAAAAATGAGGAAATTGAGTCTAGAGCAAGTCTCTTTCAAACCTATCCGATATTGAATGATTTTTGGGATGTCTTTCCTAAGGAATTACTGGGTCTTCTACCTAAAAGAGAATTTGATTTTACCATAGAACTTTTACCAGGAGTAACTTCTATAGCTCATGCACCATATAGAATAACTACAATAGAGTTGCAAGAGCTTAAGACTCAACTACAAGAACTTCTAGAAAAAAGATATTAAACATAGTGTTTCACTATGGGGTGCACCAATATTGTTTGTGAAAAAGAAATATGGAAAACTAAGGTTATGCATTGACTATAGAATTTCAAATAAAATAATTGTTACGAATAAGTATTCTCTACCCAGAATAGATGATTTTTTTGATCAATTAAAAGGAGCCACAATTTTCTTCAAAATTGACCTTAGATCTGGTTATCATCAATTGAGGATATGAGAAGAAGACACACATAAAACTGATTTTTGAACTAGATATAGTCATTATAAATTCATAGTGTTACCTTTTGGATTGACCAATGTACCAACAACTTTTATGAATTTGATGAATAGTGTATTTCAAGAACAATTAGATCGATTTGTGTTGGTGTTCTTGGATGACATACTGATCTACTCAAAAAAGAAGAAGAACATGATCTCCATATGAGGATTGTTATTGAAATACTTAGAATCAATTGTATGGGAAAATGTCCAAATGTGAGTTTTATGCAACTCAGGTACATTATTTAGGTCATATAATATCTTCTGAAGGGGTATCCATTGATCCAAGGAAAATAGAGGCTATTATTGATTGGAAAGCTCCCACAAATGTTTTAAAATTTAGAAGTTTTATGGGAATGGCTGGATGTTATCGTTATTTTATCTAGAATTTTTCTAAGATAGCCTATCCAATAACTAATATCCAAAATAAAGGAAAAGCTTTTAAATGGACAAAACAATGTGAAGAAGCATTTAGAGTACTTAAAAAAAATCTAACATCAATACCTATTCTCAGAATAGTAGATCCCAAACAACCATTTGTTGTATGTGTCGATGCTTCTATGGAAGTATTATGTGGGATTTTTATGCAATAAGATGACGTTACTGCTTATGAGTCCCAGAAACTTAAAAAACATGAATTAAACTATGCCACACATGACTTGGAATTGGCTGCAGTAGTGCATGCTTTGAAAATGTGGTGTCATTACCTACTTGGTAAATCTTTTGAGCTTAGAATAGATCATCAAAGCCTAAGATATATTTTTACTTAACCAATGCTTAATGCTAGACAAAGGCGCTCGATAGAATTTCTAGTAGAATATGATTTTGGTATAGAATATATTAAGGAAAAAAAAAAAAATTAGTATATTCTTTAAGTAGAAGAAGGCATATCCATGCTATATCACACTGTCAATCTACAATAATTGATAAATAAGGAAACTACAAATACAAGATGAATACTCTCAAAAATATCGAGAATTGGTTTAGCAAGATTTCAATAAAGCAAAGAGATTTATAATCTGGTAAGATACAC
>JAQPPZ010009357.1:0-19625 GCA_028583015.1 Wollemia nobilis | reverse complement strand
TGGGAGAACCTTTGGTAGGAAGTTGATAGCGAACAAGGTCTTCAAGACTTTTGTTCTCAACATATTTAGCACAGAGATTATTGGCCCAAAGAGCATTGGGGTTATGCAACATACTCCAATATAATTTAGCAGCTAAAGCTTTGTTGTTATTAATAGAATACCGGAATCCTAACCCCCCTTCACTCTTAGGAAGACATAAAGTATCCCATTTCACCAAGGCCCAATTTCTTTTCTCCTTAGTACCACTCCAAAGGAAATGATGACTAATTTGATCCAATTCTCGAAGAACAACCTTTGGGATATTCAAAATGGAAGAAACATAAATATGAATAGCTTGAAGGGCTGATTTTACCAAGGTGATTCTACCCCCAGAAGAAAGCCACATGTTGGTCCACTTTCCAATTTTCTTCTTGAATTTGTCCGACAACCAATTCCAATATTTATTTTTCTACCTTTGAATATTTATGGGAATACCTAAATAAGTGATTGGAAGGGAGGTCTTATTATATCTTAATTTATCCAAGACCATGGATTCCTGTCTAGCAGATTTAAAAACTAATTTATAGTGCAAAACACCCCTTTCGGGGTGCCACTTTCAACAAGTTGGGCATAGGAGGAATGGAGCCTTGTCGGCCTCTACCAGCACATAGGACATTCCTAACTATACCATATATCTGTAGGATGGAGACAATGGGAATGGAACCTGGGTCGGACTCTACCAGCACCCAGGGCATTTACCATTGCACCACAACAAGCAGATAAATTCTAAGAAAAATTATTCTAATGAATATAAATTTAATTTTTTATTCGTTAAATTATTTATTTAATTTTAAGAAGTAGAGTAAGATGGTAGCAAAGTCTTTAATGTAGTGCAGGATATTGTATTGAAAAATATGAATAACTTTAAATTTATTACAATGATTATTAATTGAATGGAGTAATTGAGTGGTGTGGTTGAGTATATAAATTATATTGTAAAATGTTAGTGTATTGTTTATATATGAGTTATTTAAAGTAATAGTTCTTGATAAGAGTGTTGTTGCAAATAAACATTATTGTACTTCACCTTTTACATTTAGTATAAGAGATAATGTTGAAGTTGGGAGTTGATTGGATGGGAACAAGAAGAAAGAAATAGAAAAGCAATTATGAAATAGAAAGACAAGTAGAAGAATAAAAATGGTGAATGTGAAAATAAAAATATTGATATAAAAATAGAAAAATGTGATTTGTTATTTAAGAAAAGTTATTGTGATGAGTCTCTAAATGCATGTATTTCCCACAAATTGAATTATCCATCAAGGAAACATGTGCATTATCCATAGTTATATTTGATTGTATGGAGTGAAGTAAGATGGCATGAAAACCTTTTATATAGTGAATAATATGTTAGAAATTATGGTCTTACATACATAGACTAAAATCAAAATGACATTTGAGAAGTGTTATTGAGTAAATCATGTCTCAAGAAAATTTTGATACAATCCTACTTATAATAAAATGTTTGAAGAGATTGTACACTCTCTTTGCAACCATGTTTTCGATAACAAAAATTAATCCAATATTTTTTTATGAGTTTTCATAATATGTCTATTATCCTATGTATATTAAAATCTTGAAGGAGTGGCATCCTAAAGTCCATTATAATATGTAAAAAAAGAAAAATCCTATATTAATTTATTCCATCTAAGAGTCCATCCTTCTTTCTCAAAGAATATAAAACTATTTTGAATTTGCTCCCAAGAATCCATAGATCATAATTATGAATCATTATTGAATTTCACAAAAATAAATTGATATCCTTTCAATTTTTTATGAAGAGTAACAATAGTTAGAGTATATATATAATTCAACTTTGATATTTTATCCTTTCATACTAATCTATGCAAAGTAGGGGTTGCTCAAAGTTTCTCAAAATATGAAGCCAAAGTTACTTTAGAGCATTATCCTTGGTGTCCATATAAATTTACATTGGATAGGTTGGTGATAACTCCTAATTTGGTACCAATATTGTTAGTGCTAAATAATTTTGGTACAAATATTATTAGTGCTAAATCACTTTGGCACCATGGCTACTTTAGAGATAAACCATTAACTCTTATTTGACTGACAACCATCTCAAAATGATTAAATTTATTGGCCCACATAAGTGTGACAAAAGGTTGATGCCAATGTCATGCATCATCATTTAAAGGTCAGTGTAACTATTCAAGACTAGTTCAACACTTGCACACTTCAAGAAATAACACTTGGATTTTTAAGCCACAAGAAATAGGTTTTTGTTTAATTTTTATACCACCAAGATGCACTATAAGCTAAAGCATTTCATCTTACAACTTCTTTATAATATTGTACATTCTCTTTACAACCAAGAAACCAAGAACACTTAATTTTTTCTTATCGTATCCTTTTTTGTTCTCACCATTGCTACATCTTTATAGAACAAATATTTGTGTTCCTTATAAGACCAATTGAATTAAAAATTTATAATAATATCTCATCATTAATAGATGATTTTTATTTTGATTATATTTATGCACTTGAAATAATATCTTGTGTGAGTCTATTGAGTGTGTTTCAATCAAATAGTATATCCAAATATTTTACAACATCATAATGGTTATAACTTATAAGTACCACTAGTTAGTTTTATGGCTTCTCCACCATGTCAATCATCCTAGGTCCCGATGCATGGATCAAGTTGGTATTAGATATTCTTCTAATCCACCAAATATATACAAATACTGAGCACTCATCAATTGCTCCTTGAATCCTCACATGCCATCATCCCTTATAGATACCCTTGCCAAATGTAATACCTTTCAATACACTCTCTCATTGGATTCTATCCATACACATTCATGGTGCAAGAACCAAGGCATCATACTAGGTTCTACATTTGAGTACCTTGAAGCACACCACCCTAGCAAAGGATCTCAAGCAATAATAGAGTCAACATCTCAATTCGAGACTAGATCCTAGGATGTCAAGAATATTTTTTGAGATGCTTTGGAGGAATAGATAACCATGCTATATGGATAATTTTAGATCTCATGTTTCAATTGGAAGCCTTACCTATAACTACTAACCATACATTATTCCAAATCCAAGGACCTATAAAAGTGTATACTAACATCAACATTCTAATCTTCTCAAGTCAAATTAATACTAATGAGCTAGACGCTTTTCTTCAAAAAATGAAGGTATACTACACTACCAAAAAATTCATTGATGATGATCAAATTGACTTTGAAGATGTTAAAATCACTTGTTTAATAGTGTGATAGCCTAGCAACATTGTTTGTTGATAAATAAACTTTACACAACCAATTCATGAATGGTTCTATTAGTTACACCACTATGAATATGAATATATATACTTAGAATGGTTGTGGCAATATAGAGATCAAAGTATGCAATAGTACACTAGCAAGTTTCATGATTTTCTTAATTTCTTTTGTGTTGAAGAGGATGAGAGATAATTGGTGATTAAATACATAAATGACCTACATTACTATATTTAATATGAGATGGAGTTTTTTTTAAATTCCTTAGTGTTAACATACTTCTTAGCACCAAAATTAGAAGAGAAATAAAAATCCAAGAAGAAAGGATTGATCACTATTTCATAATAGACCCCAACACCAAAACTATGTTGAGCAAGGTGCAGCAAAAGTATTGTCATTGTTGTCAACACAGTTAGATAGATCGGTTGATGCAGTGGACAAGAGTTTAGAGGTTATTCAGAGTATGTACAATGATTTTCCAAAATATCAAAGTGGCCCATATGCTAAAAATCAAAAGAAAATCACAAGGAAGAAAATTGTCGCAATATCGTGACATGTTGAGCAAAAAATAAAAACTATCGCGATATCGCGACATGTTGAAAACATGTCACGATATCGCGACATGTTGAGAAGAAAGAAAAACTATCACGATTTCGTGACATGTTCGAAGAGAAAACACAAGCAAGAAAAACTGTCATGATTTTGTGACATGTTGGAAGAGAAAAAGGCAAGTAGAAAAAGTGTCACAATTTCGCAACATGTTGGAAGAGAAAAATGCAAGTAGAAAAAGTGTCATGATTTTGTGACATTGCAAGAGATAGTACGAAAGAAAAAGTGTTGCAATTTTGTGACATGTTGGAAGAGAAAAAGGCAAGTAGAAAAAGTGTCATGATTTCACGACATATTGCAAGAGAGAGAGTCCAAAAGAAAAAGTGTCACGATTTCGCAACATATTGCAAGAGAGATTGTACGAAAGAAAAAGTGTCGCAATTTCATGACATATTGCAAGAAAGAGAGTCCGAGAGAAAAAATGTCGCGATAACGTGACATGTTGCATTTTCGTGACCTGAAGGCAAGAGAAAGAAAAAAGGATAAAAAGTGTCGTGATATCGTGACATGTCACATTTTCATGACTAAAGGAGGAGAGAAAAAGTAAGAATGCAGAAGTGTCGTGATATCGCAACAAAAATAAATAGGAAGAGTACGGAGGCAAAAGTGTCACAATATCACGACATGTGTTTTCATGGGTACAAGCCAAGAAAAGAAGCAAGGAGGAAAAAGTGTCGCGATATCGTGACATGTTGTATTTTCGGAGGCCGAAGCAAAGAGAAAGCGTAAGAAAAAGTGTCGCGATATCGCGACATGTAGCATTTTTGCAGTCTGATGCAAAGAGAAAGAGAGAGAAATAAAAAGTGTCGTGATATCATGACATGTATTTTCAAGGGCCAAAGCAAGGAGAAAGAGAGAGAAAGAGAAAGTGTCACAATATCACGACATGTATTTTTGTGGTTGAGTTGAAGCTGACGAACCGATGACAACCGACTAAAATTAGGGTTTATAGGTGTCATGAAAGCCGACTAAGATTAGGGTTTACAATCGACTACGATTAGGGTTTTCATCACAAGAATTTTTTAATAAAAGGAGGGCTCTTTGAAGAATTTTAGCAGTGTTGTAGATGTCGTCGAATGCGTGTCATAGTGTGAAATGTGGTCGTAAGAGCACAAAAAGTGTAGAAGCTGCAAGATGATGGTGAAGTGTGCAAAGTGAGTGAAGAGTCGTATCAAACTGTCCTAAGTGCATCTGTGAGTGCGTAGAGAGAGTAAAGTGCACAGAGAGCGAAGAGGTTGAACTTCAACCAAGTGCGGTTGTGATTGCACAGAGAAAGTAGAAGGCATAGAGAGTGCAAAGGGTGAATATGAATGCAAAGTGCAGCTGTAAGGGCACAGAGTGTATGAAGACAGTGCGTAGAGGGTGCATAGAGAAGTGACTCAAAGCAGGTGAAGTGCAGTTATAGATCACAGAAGATGTGTCTGTTCTGTATATAGTGAGAGAGATTGGGTAAGCAATAGACCAATCAGGGTCTTGTAAAAGCGAAGGTATTTTTTTGTTAAACTTCTAGATTCAAAATTGAAGTCTAGGTTGTAGCTTGGCATCAGGGGTTGGTGTTCCTTCCAGTAGGTGCTAGTAAATCAGGGGTTGGTGCTCCTTTCTGTTGGTGTAGATAAATTAGGGGTTGGTGCTCCTTTCTGTTGGTGTAGATAAATCAAGGTTTGGTGCTTCTTTATGTTGGTGTAGATAAAAAAGGGGTTGGTACTCCTTCCAGTGGGTGTTGGTAATTTGATTGTAAATTTGGAGCTTTGCAAAGGCTAGATTTGGATGGTAATCCAGGCAATCATTCTTGAGAAGTAGCCAATTTGGTGAACCTCGTTAAATCTTGTGTTGTGTGATGTTCTCTTGTGACACTTGCTTTATCTGGTTTTAAGGTTTCATTATTTCAATTTTAAGAGTTGTGAATTTAAATTTAAAGAACTACACTGATTCACCCCCCTCTTAGTGCCATTGTAAGACTAATAATTGGTATCAAAGCCAAGTTCCCTTCTTAGGCCAAATAATTTAGGGTTGATCTTGGATTACTACACAATGGGTAAAAAGAATAGATCCTCCTCCAAAAGGGCATCTCAGTCAGTTTCAGTTCCTGTGGAAGAGAAAATTGAACTAGAAAAGGTTGAAGGAGTGAATTCTGAAGTATGTGATGAAAACCTTAAGGCTAAAGTATATCTAGAAGGTGAGTTGATCACTGCACTTAAAGAGTTGAATATAGAAAGAAAAAAGAACAAAATATTGTCCAAGAAGTTGGAAGAATATGGGGATAATATTGAAGATCTCTTCTTACAAATTTAGAAAGCCAAGAAAATAGAAGAAACCTTGAAGTCACGCCTGGATGATAAAGGTGATGTATGCAACAAACGTGAAGAGGAATCTAAAAAAGTTATTAGTGATCTAAAGCTACAAGTAGAAGAGTCCAAAAGGATTGAAGAAACTCTCAGGTCACAGATCAATGAGAAAGAGATTTTTTGCTACAAACAAGAAGAAGAGATTGTTGTATTGAAGAAACAATTAGAGGAGGCCAATAGAAATCTTAAATTTGGGAAGAGCACAAAGTTGCTAGATAAAATGATAAGCCAACAAAGAAGCTCCACGGATAAGCATGGTCTTGGATATGAATTTGAACAACCTTCATCTTCCAACTCTATAGAGAAGAAGTTCACTGTTGAAGGATCGAAGTAAGAAAAGTTTGAAGCTAAATCTTCAAAAGGAAGAAAATATCAAAGGAGATCTATAGAAAATCAACCACAACAAAAGAGGTTCTATCACTCTCACTCTATTCATAATAATACTTTTAATGGCTATTGTTTCAAATGCAACCAGTATGGTCACAAGGCAATTTATTATGGATTGAATAATAAATCAAAGAGTTATGCTGGTAGAAATACATCTTCGTTTTTGAGTGAACACTATGTACAATGTTTTCAATGTAATGGTCATGGGCACATAGCAATGTTTTGTCCAAGCACTTTTGTATCTAATCTAAGGCAAAACAGTAGATTTCATCAAATGCAAAGAATGCAACACAGACAGGGAATAAATCATGTACATAAAATAAAGGAAAATAATCATTCATCAAGGATGCACAAAAGAAAACCACACAAGAGAAATGTTCGAGTTCACGAAAAGGTGCAAAACAGGGATGTAGTTGAAAAATCCAAGCCCGAGTTCAAGAAAGTTTGGAGAAATATAGAAGAAATGAAATCATGTCTCCTTGGACTGAAGGAGACTACTCCGCTATTTCACTAAGCAACAGTAGCACATCCTCAGGGGGAGCAATATTGAAGTTTCATTTTAATGCTCCTATGTATTTTTTTGATTACCTGAGGATGAAAGGCAAGTAGTCAGGGAAGTTGTCGTATAGTTGTTGAAGTGTGTTTTTAGTTCATGTAGTTGTTTGTGGAAGTGCTGTGAAGGGTGGTGATTAAATTGAGAGTTGTCATTTTTGGTAGTATTGCTATATGTCATTGTTGTACTTGTTGATGGTTCTTACTGCCACTGTCCAAAGTTAAGGATTATAACAGTTCAGATAATTTGGTTAGTGAAAGAATGTTGCCTTAGCCGCATATATGTGTTTCGATAAAAGCAATGTGTATTTGAACTACACATTGACGTGAAGATTGTTAGATCTATTATGACACTATGGTGAAAAATATTGAACTCTTATTATCAACTCATGTTTAGCTTATCAAGATGAGCGACTTTGCTTTGTGAATCATATCTATCCGAGGTCCAGAAGTATGAGTTTGAGTAAGGTGCACTATAGTTGGTCGTGAAGTGTTTGACAAAATGTTGTCTCCTGATTCGAACAGTTGAAAGTAAGGTGTGACCAGCGATGATTGTAGAAAACATAGACCAAGTTGAAAATGTAAAAAGGGATTTGGTTGGTGTTGTGGTACAGTTTTTGATGCTTGCATAGAGTTGGCAGTAAAATTGCAGTGTTGGTACAATGTTGGACAAAAGCTGGTACAAGTGTGAGTCACTTGACAATTTTTTTTTTGAAAAATGTGAAATCAGCATTTTTGAATGGGAAGCTTGAAGAAGAGGTTTATATTGAGCAGCCATATGGTTTCCAGCTTGGTTATGATCTCAAATTAGTTTGTAAGTTGAAGATATATGGCTTGAAACAGGCACCCCAAGCATGGTATGCAAAGCTAGACAACTATCTCACTCTACAAGGATTTAAGAAAGATGATATCATATTTGGCAGCAACAAAGATGAGTCATGTAAATATTTAGCAAATAAGATGCAAAAAGAATTTGAAATGTCAATGATTTTTTGCAAGTTGAGCAAGGATGACAAATCTCCACCTGTTGATCAAACCATGTACATATCTATGATTAGAAGCTTAGTGTACCTGACAGCTACTAGACTAGATATTTTACAAGCAGTTTGCATGGTAGCATGATTTCAGGCTAATCCCAAGGAGACTTATGTGACAGCAGTGAAGAGGATTCTTCGGTACCTTAAGAGTACTATGGAGTATGGGTTATGGTATCTGAAAGGTAAAGACTTTACCCTTATTTTGTATTCTGATGCAGATTGGGCAAGAAGTTTCGATGATAGAAAGAGTATCAGTGGAGGTGCATTCTATCTTAGAGATAGGTTGGTTGCATGGCACAGTAAGAAACAAGATTCATTTTCCTTATTGACACCAGAGGCAAAATATATTGCAGTGACAACATGTTGTATGCAAGAATCAATTTTTGAAGGAGAAAGTTGCGAAAGGTGAGGTTAAGTTGGATTTTGTTCCAATTACAGAGCAAGTAGCAGATATCTTCACAAAACCATTGCCCAAGGAAGATTTTTGAGTACCTTCACAATAAATTGGGAGTGGTCACACTTCCCAAGAATTGATCAGCTACAGGGATCACATTCTCAGGGGGAGCATTTAAGTATTTGATTATCTTTGTGCTCATGTTCATGATTTTTGCTAACTGTAATAAATTGTGTCTGAGAATGTTGTGTAAGGACTCAGGGGGAGTCTACAATAGCCCTTTGGTATTATTTTCAAATGGGGAGAAGAGTTACAGGAAAGAGTTACAGGAAATTGCACATGTGTTGCCAACAATTTCAAAGGGGGATATTGTTGAGCAAGGTGCAGCAAAAGTATTGTCATTGTTGTCAACACAGTCAGATAGATCGGTTGATGTAGTGGATAGGAGTTTAGAGGTTATTCAGAGTATGTACAATGATTTTCCAAAAGATCAAAGTGGCCCATATGCTAAAAATCAAAATAAAATCACAAGGAAGAAAACTGTCGCGATATCGCGACATGTTGAGTCAGAAAGAAAAACTGTCGTGATATCGTGACATGTTGAGCAAGAAAGAAAAACTGTCATGATATCGCGACATGTTGAGAAGAAATAAAAACTATCACGATATTGTGACATGTTGAGAAGAAATAAAAACTGTCGCGATTTCGCGACATGTTCGAAGAGAAAGCGCAAGCAAGAAAAACTATCACGATTTCGTGACATGTTGGAAGAGAAAAAGGCAAGTAGAAAAAGTGTCACGATTTCATGACATGTTGGAAGAGAAAAATGCAAGTAGAAAAAGTGTCGCGATTTCATGACATATTGCAAGAGAGATAGTACAGAAGAAAATGTGTCGTGATTTCGTGACATGTTGGAAGAGAAAAAGGCAAGTAAAAAAAGTGTCACGATTTCGCGACATATTGCAAGAGAGAGTCCGAAAGAAAAAGTGTCACGATTTCATGACATATTGCAAGAGAGATTGTATGAAATAAAAAGTGTCACAATTTCGTGACATATTGCAAGAAAAAGTGTCACAATATCGCGACATGTCATGTTTTCGCAACCCAAAGGCAAGAGAAAGAACAAAGGAGAAAAAGTGTCGCGATATCGCGACATGTCGCATTTTCATGACTAAAGGAGGAGAGAGAAAGTAAGAAGGTAGAAGTGTCGCGATATCATAACAAAAGTAAATATGAAGAGTACGGAGGTGAAAGTGTCATGATATCGCGACATGTGTTTTCACGGGTACAAGCCAAGAAAAGAAGCAAGAAGGAAAAAGTGTCGCGATATCGCGATATGTTGTATTTTCGGAGGCCGAAGCAAAGAGAAAGTGTAAGAATAAAAAGTGTCACGATATCGTGACATGTAGCATTTTTGCGGTCCGATGCAAATAGAAAGAGAGAGAAAGAAAAAGTGTCATGATATCGCGACATGTATTTTTGGGGGCCAAAGCAAGGAGAAAGAGAGAGAAAGTGAAAGTGTCGCGATATCATGACATGTATTTTCGCAGTTGATTTGAAGCCGACGAATTGATGACAGTCGACTAAAATTAGGGTTTACAGGTGTCATGAAAGCTGACTAATATTAGGGTTTACAGTCGACTAAGATTAGGGTTTTCATCACAAGAATTCTGTTATAAAAGGAGGAATTTTTGGAGAATTTTAGTAGTGTTGTAGATGTCATCGAATGCGTGTCATAGTGTGAAATGTGGCCGTAAGATCGCAAAAAGCACAGAAGTGGCGAGATGATGGTGAAGTGCAAAAAGTGAGAAAAGAGTCATATCGAATTGTTCTAAGTGCGTCTGTGAGTGCACGGAGAGAGCAAAGTGCGCAGAGAGTGAAGAGGTTGAACTTCAACCAAGTGCGATTGTGATTGCGTAGAGAAAGTAGAAGGTGTAGAGAGTGCAAAGGGTGAAGATGAACGCAAAGTGCATCTGTAAGGGCACAGAGTGTACGAAGACAATGCACAGAGGATGCATAGAGAAGCGACTCAAAGCAGGCAAAGTATGGCTATAGATCATAGAAGATGTGTCTATTTCGTAAATAGTGAGAGATATTGGGTAAGCAATAGACCAGTTAGGGTCTTGTAAAAGTGAAGGTATTTTTTTGTTAAACTTCTAAATTCAAAATTGAAGTCCAGGTTGTAGCTTGGCATCACGGGTTGGTGCTCCTTCTAGTAGGTGATGGTAAATCAGGTGTTGGTGCTCCTTTCTATTGGTGTAGATAAATTATGGGTTGGTGCTCCTTTTTGTTGGTGCAGATAAATTAGGGGTTGGTGCTCCTTTCTATTGGTGCAGATAAATAAGGGGTTGGTACTCCTTCCAGTGGGTGCTGGTAAATTGATTGTAAAGTTGGAGCTTTGCAAAGGCTAGATTTGGATGGTAGTCCAAGAAGTCATTCTTGAGGAGTAGCCAATTTGGTGAACCTCATTAAATCTTGTGTTGTGTGATGTTCTCTTGTGATACTTGCTTTATCTAGTTTTAAGGTTTCATTATTTCATTTTTAAGAGCTGTGAATTTAAGTTTAAAGAACTACACTGATTCACCCCCCCTCTCAGTGCCATTGTAAGACTAACAAACTAAAGCCTCTAAATTCTCATTCACTTAAAGTATCATGCCTAAGGTATGTCCTACATCATCCAATCCTAGGTTACTCAAGTTTATATATAAAGGCAAGTAAATTTTAAACAACAAATGGTGTAACCACCACAAGACACACACTCATAATAATATAGAGTGTTAGGATTAGTAGAAGGTATCAGCAGTCCATCCAAAGGAGATTTATTATTCATCTCCATCTAATGAAGGAAAGAGATAGATACCATATAGCAAGTATAAGTACTTGATAGATAGGTAACACCTCAATTTTGGATCCCTCTAGAGAATAAGAGCACCTCTTCCATATATATTTCTAGGTTAAGGGAAATACCCTCCATAGCATCATTGTTTCTATAATCTAAAATAAAATCATTGTGTAAGACATAGTCAAATACATTGGACTCTAGACTATGGTACATTCTCATCCTATATTTTTGTCTTGTCTAAAACTAGGGAAAGGTATTAAGATTCAATGTTAATGTATCCTTATGTAAGAAATAAAACTAATGTATGCTATAGTCACCAATGATATCATGTCATTGGACATCTATTGTTTATCAAAATGAAGGTATTACTACTTTGATAATAATGCAACTTATCAATCCAATCTCTAGTAGTGGTTGATAATGCATTAAAGAAATTATCAACAAGATCTCTAAGTGCCTACCCTAGGAGGAGACTACTCTAGTTTCAATAAAGAAATTCAAGAAGCTAATTTTACATGCATAGAATTTCATGCTTCTAGTAGTTTAACCCTATAACTATAAAGCACTCTACAAAATTCTAGTAGATGGATAATCTACTTGACATGCCAACTATAGAGCACTCTACAAAATTCTAGTAGATGGACAATCTACTCTTCCCATATGCATATGTTTTTGAAAAACCTAAAGGAGTTATGCTATAATTCTTAGTGGAACATTAAATTGATCTAATATAAGGATTAACTCTTCTTAATAGCCCTATGTACCATCACTTAAATATTCAAACTAGTAGTTGATTTAGCAAGACAATATTCAACCTAGCTCATCTCCATGTAATAACCCCATCATGCTAATACTAATGGAATATAGTACTTAGCACCTATGCATTGAATATTGGATACTTAATAAGATAATCATTAAGAATTAGTATCCTTTAGTATGCATTTATGACTTGTTGGACCAATTTTAAGGGGCATGATACTTCACCAATATCATTCTTAAATCTAGCTACCATTATATTTTTTCTAATCCTACAAGCATCTAAAATACTTCCTTCAAGACCATGAATAAATGTATAAGTGGCTAGTTATGCCCTTAATCTTGACCAATGCTCTAACAATATTCATACCCCTAATGAGTGATACTATGTGTCCATTTATAATATCCTTTATGATTTTATACTTGGATGGAATTATCATATTTAACAAGAAATGAAAAGAAAACCTTTAGAATATGTTCTAAGTCTTGGCTATATTTTTCCAACACAAGCTTTAGCCTAACATGGAAAAGTATGGCTTTAATATAATAGATATCTCTTATCTAGGTTACTTGGTCAACCAACAAGGAATTTATATTGACAAGGAATAGGTTTACGTCATTTGAGAATGATTAATACCAAACAATTTATTGGACTCATTGACCTCTATTATTGATTCATTGTAGAAATATCTTATATCATATGGATATTATATTGGGTCATATGTAGGAAGACAAAGTTCTTGCAATGCACCTCTTCTACTCATTTCAATATTTCACCTCAAATACTTTATGCAACATTGAACTAAGATAAGAAATTCAATTCTAGGGATAACATAACCATGATTCATAGAATATTGATGAAAGCAACATTCATTTTGATAACAAAAATAATACATGCATGAAACATAAAAATAGTAATTGTATGAATTTGGAATGAGAAATGTTACTATCATAGGCCTCTTCGAGGAGGAAACCTCCTTAAAAAATATGAAAATTATTTCTAACCCATGAGAGTTACATTTTTCTCATTTTATAACATTTGCAAAAATATTTCTTGACATCTAACAATATTCTATGATATCCTACTATGGTAGTATGCTATGACAGTAGTCCTGAGTGATTGAATTTATAATAGTTACATTCATAATACTAATGGTTACATTCATAATTCTATGACAACAAAGATATTCTATGACAAAGTAGTTATGTACAAGATTCTATGACAACACACTCTCCTAACTTAACACGTTACCCATTTCTAACTAAATACAATATCCACCTTATTACAATAGCATATACCCAAATTTATTACAAGTATTGGGTATGTAATAGTTCTATTAGTCATCACAACAATAATAGGCACATGAAGGGATTAAAAACCACCTTTATTTTATTCCAATGTAGGTTATGCCATTCACCATGCAATTGTTCAATATTGAGATCAATGCATCTAATTATACATTATGATCTGTTTTATCCAAAATGGGTATCTAGTAGCTTACCATTTTGATACCCTCTCTAACAATTATTTAAGTTATTTGATAATGGTGTCATTACACCATGGGTAAGAAAATTATAGTTCATTCATGACATAGATATTTGCAATTGTTCCATTCATAGAGCAAATTCAAGAATGCTAGGAATATGCAATGGATGTCATATATGTAGCATTTCCACCTTATGATCATACATTACAAGGGGATGAGAACCAAGTACTATATTGTCTAATTCACCCATTGGTATAGACATTGTCGTTTGTCATTGACATAAGAGGGTATGGCATCAATCACTAGTAGGTTTTATATCCCTCAATACTAACTTAATTGACATTTATCACCAATTGCAAAAATTTAAGTCAATATTAGACCATCATATTTGGGATTTGTTATTGTACTATCTTGGAAATATTTGTGTTCCATCTAGTGAATTAGACCAACTATTCATTTAAGACACTCATTATTCCAAGTGATTAAACATATTGGTATAAGTAAAATCACTTGTGGTACTGTAGACACCAAAATAGCACCAGTCTGATTACGTGATGACAAGCACTAATCGAATTGACATACACAGCCCCTACGATAGCACCCAGAGGTTAAACAGTGGTCCTAACCACTCCCACAATAGTTTTGGAATGTCATAGGTCAATTTGGAACCTTTCAGGCACCCTGATACTTATTAGTTCCCCCCTGGGATGATTACAAACTGGTATTCATCCCACCCTGGGACGATTACCAGTATTTTCTCCAGGGTGGGGAAAATATCAGGTTTGACGGGAAAAAGGTCAAACCTTGACAACTGGCAGCTTAGATCTGCCACGTAACTCCTCCTTCAATGCATGGAGTGCGAGTGAGAATTTTTGAGCTCAAAGATGCAGTCATAGGGGCAGTCATGGAGCCCTTAATCAGGGAGGAATCTTCTTCCCCATGGAAAGGCATGATCGCCAAGTGGCACCTCTGCATGCTCATTCATAGAGACCCACAGGTCTATAAAATGGTGAGTCTTCTCACCCCAAAATGAGGATAGAGTAGGATCATTTGGAGCAGTGAAGTGCTATCGAATTACACCCTCAACCATCGTTTGTGCTTCTTACATCCTTGATCTCTCTTTTGTAAGGGAGGTTATTGGGTGATTATTGGAAGCGCAATTTGGAACCAAAACCCAAAAATTTGGCCACAATACCCCACCTAATTTTTTGATACAACCCCATAAGTGGTTTTGGACCCATCCCAAGTGGATTGGTGCCAAAACCGGGCCCCAAATGGTGGGTGTCCTACCCCCGAGCGCCCCCACACTACTACAGTCCTAATCGCCCCACCCTAGAGCGATTAGAAATCTATGGTAGATTTCCATACTATTATTTTTGCATTTGATTCTAGGTCACTTACATATCTTGTCATTTAAATTTCATGTCATTTGGATGAGTTTTGACTGTGCTTTCAATATTTCTCTCTTTCACTAACATACAGGGAGAATCATCGCATAAAGCATGATCGAAGATGAATATGCAAAATCCGACCATCTGGGTCATCCCAAAATTCCCCTTTTTGTCTAACCCTAACTTAAGGTTTTTTGGAGGCCCTTGGATGGGACATTTAGGAGGTCACCTACTAACATTTTATGATAGTCCTAATCATCCCACCCCAGAGCGATTAGAAATCTGTGGTAGATTTCTCCATTGTTCCTTTTGCAGTGTGTTCCTGGTAATGTTTTCTTGCTTCTATCAAATTTTTATCTCATTCTGATATGTTTCAGTTATCATTTTAATTATTTTATGCATGCATTGACCATAGGCCTTGGGGATCGCATGTTTCCCTCCATCCGTAGGTGCTACTAACCATTTACTGTTTCTCTGAATATAGGATCTTGGCACTAGAGGGGCAGCAAAGAACTATAGAGACACTCATGCAAGTGGCGGCGATGTTTGGTCCACCCATTTTCAATGTGGGCACACGGAAGATCCCAAAGGGGAATATCTTATTTGTGGTGTAACAAAATCATGTTTAATGCTCCCAGCCCTTGAAAATGGAGGAGACGCATTGTAACCTGGTCTGAAGAAAATTAATAAAATAAAGGGCTGCACTTTTACATTTTGCTTTAAATCTCATTTCAATTTGTTTGTTTTCCCTCTTTTCATGCATTCTCGTTTGTAGGACTTAGCGTTACATTTCCATTTCTGTTTGCTTCTATATCGTAGTGATTTCAGTGGCAATCATGATGGGACCCTGTCCCCTAATTTTGAGATCGAATTTCTGACCAAAGGTTATGTGTTTTTTCTTGTAGGTGTCAATATTTCAAGCACTGGACTATTGCTCGTTCCACCCTGTGGCGAATACAGAGCTAGAATTCATGTCACCCAGGGATGAATGGGTATTCGTCCCACCCTGTGATGAATATAGATCTGTTATTCATCCCACCCTAGGATTATTAGCTCTCTATGTAGTTTTAGAGTAGAAACTCAAAGGCATTCGGTTTGGGCAGAGAAGAGGTAGGGGTTTTGAGCATCCTCTGTCATTTTCTATTTTTTGTCTTTGTCATTTCATGTTTCTTTGCTTGCATATGAGAGTTTTGTTGCATTTTTTTTCTTTCTTTGCACAAATAAAAATAACCCCACACACCATATGGTAAGGATTTGGTCATAAAACCCCAACCCTGGATCAAGACAAACAATGGATTTCATCACCACCTTGGCTTGAATTTTTGCATACATAACCCCGATCGCTACTGTTGCTAGACATAAATCCTTATGAAAGCTGACCAAGTGTAGCTGGGGTGATTCCTAGCACATGAGGATAAGTCTTCTATGGTAGGTGTCAAAAATAGAGTGATTCCCCCTACGTACCACCTATGTTCCATGTACCATTATGCTCTCACATACCAATAGTTTCCCTCACGTAAGGGCGGGTATATTGAGAGGTTTGGTATAATGGTCTGGCAGTGGTATATTGAAGGGGCGACCATTTTGGGAGACATAAGAGCCATCATATTGCATGTACAACAACACGTTATTTACAAAGCTTTCAAAACAAAAATCAAAACACACTAAACCAGATTTAGGGCACACCTTTAATCTATAAATGAGATAATCACTTCTTTGATTGTGTGGTTATCTGTGTTTAGTGTAGAAAAAAAATCATAAATAAGATAAAAACCTACATAGTTTGTAGAGATACACCACCATGGTGTACACCCATAGCCAAGCCCAATCACGAGAAGAAGCTGCAAAAAGTGTACAAGGGGGCACAATTCGCCTCCTCTATAGCCCCAAGGACTTGGTCATACCACCTTGGTGGCCTAACCCACAAGATAGTCCACATCATACCATGATGGAATGGGAATATGGAGGCACCCCTTCGAGGGACACTCCCATTCAACATAGACCCTTTCAAGAAGAATCCTTACATGTGGCACTCAACATAAATGGGAAGGCTCCCTTAGACACTCGTTATGAGTGGCCACCATGCAATGAATCACTAGAATAGCATAAGGTCCATAAGGAGGGACCACATGATTACATCATCCCTCTTATACCCCTTATTACTGTCAAAAAAAATAGGCCAAATTCGGAGTGCAAGGCTCTTCATACAGGGTGAGCCAACTCTGCCCGTCCCTTTCACATATACGAAAGGGAGCATGAGGAAGACCATTACATTCCTCAAGAGCAATACACAGTGTCGAAGAAATGCGCCTCCACACCTGCTATCTATCAATATCACCTACTGATGCCAGAGCATTAGGTGAATGCTGCCAACCTTGACAGGGGAAAGCAACCTATAGAGATCTCAGATCATCACAACCAAGATAAATATGTAGGAGAGGCATCTAGGCCCCCTAGACTCAAAATGGTGGAACAAATTAACTTGGTAAGCATAAATCACGCAGCTTGAGAAATACCAACAATAGTTGGAGCACCTGTATCGCCTTAGCAAAGAGCGCATTCGACGTCAAACATATGAGCTGCTCCAAAATACTTTGCCTAAGAGGGTTCCAACCCCTCGCACACAGAGAACATAATTGTATGAGAGGCACAACCCCTTGGTGCGAGACAGGTCTCCATGACCTTACCAAGTGCTGCCTTTGAGACCTCCTAGACCTGAGCGGGAGGCCATTCCCAGGAATAATGAGGGTCACCCTTTGTGGGCACCCACCCATGTTTATAGGTCACACCTAGGAACTCCTCAAGAATTCTATGAGGAGTATGAGCAAGAAGAAGAGTGGGCTGAAATGCCCTACCAAGGAAGAGGGGGTGCTATCTGGCCACCCCTCCATAGGCTTCATGTTCCCCGCAACCCACAGTGGGAACAAACCAAAGAGGAAGAGATCAAATATTCCGATGCATATAAAGTGCTGCTAGAGCGCTTAGAGTCTATGGAGACCAAGACTTTTGGGCCCCAAAATCCCACTTTATGCCAGCTCTGCAGTCACCCTGTGCATCCATCAGTGTCGGCACCCCCATACCCTGAACACTTTAAACTGCCCTAGTTGGCAATCTTTATAGGGGAGGAGGATGCCCAAGAGCACATGACTAGATTCCTGAACCAATGCTTTGGCATTCAGGATAATGATGCTTTGCTACTAAGAATATTTATAACCACGTTCGCAGGCCTTGCCTAGGATTGGTTCACTTAGTTACCATAGCATAGCATCAGTAACTTGGATTAGCTAGTGGATGTGTTCCTCAAATGCTTCGTCTTCAACACCAAGAAGAAGGCGTCACTAAGCGACCTAGCTAGAATTAGAAAGTATGAGGAAGAAACCATGGTGGCCTATGGAAATCGATGGAGGACGTTGCTTTCAAAGCTGCCCTACCTCCCTCCCATGGCCGACTTGACCCAAATGTTTTTGAAGAGCTATTTGAGGTCGATATCTATGCTATTGCAGCTACAACAATATGTGACTCTTGAGGAAGCCCTGGCGTAAGCCAAAATTATTGAGGAGATCAAGATACAATATGGCAAGATTGCCAAGCCATAGAAGAAAGAGTGGCCTAAAAATTCCAAAATAGGGACCATGCAACCGAAACCTGTTGCGGTCAATCAGGTTGTTATCAACGCACCAAATCCTGCACAAGAAACATAGCCCCCAAAGGCTAACTATCAGGCGGTCCCTCTTGACATTTATGAAAGGGAAAATTATTGGCAAGAATAAAATTAGCAGCATCACCCTAAGCGACAATTCACACCCTTTATAGAGTCTAAAGACTCCTTGTTTGACCGTTTTTCAGTGGAAAACTTGATAAACCTGCCAGAGAGTCGACCTGTAGACCCCAACATGCCAAAACCCAAATTTTATAGGGAAGACTTGTACTTTAGGTTTCATCGACAAAAGGGACATGACCTTTATGCGTGTTGGAAGTTCAAAATCTTTGTGCAAGACCTAATCGACAACAAGATGCTAGTGGTGGATAATCTCGTAGCACAAAACAACCAATAGATGGAGGTCTTAAAAGAATCCCTACCTGCCCATGATACATAGGTAAAAACCCTTCAGGTCAATGAGGTGATGCAAAATTGCCCCATGCAGGGGTATGTAGGGATGATAAGCATCATGACTAGGAACAAGAGGTACCCAAGCACAACTACCCCTGCTGCAGCTACATGAGAGGTTCCATCAATGTCACAACCTCAAAAAAACCCTACACAACCTCCTCCGCCTAGACCAGTGGCCACAATTCGGACCAAACTTACCCAAAGTTTGAGGACCACGTCGGCTAGGCTCTCCATTTATAAGCTCATACAACAATCATCACCCCATCAAGAGGATCTAATGGAGATACTAAAATCCATCGAGCTGTAGCCCCACGAAGCAAACTCTTTCAACAACTTTGTGGGACATGTCAACGATGCACCGATCCAGTCATCACCTTTAGAGAGGATGAGCTAAAATCAGTGACTAGTGACATGGCGGATCCACCCC
>JAQPPZ010009356.1:0-17339 GCA_028583015.1 Wollemia nobilis | reverse complement strand
GGGAGAAATGTGCCTCCACACCTGCTATCTATTACGATCACCTACTAAGGCTAGAGCCTCGAGTGAATGTCGCCAACCTCGATAGAGGAAAGTGACCTATAGAGATCTCAAATCATCGCGACCAAGATAAATATGTAGGAGAGGCATCTAGGCCTCCTAGACTCAAGACGATGGAATAAATTGACTTGGATTTTGCCAAACATACCACCCACCAAGTGCAAATCACGTAGCTTGAGGAAGACCAACAATAGTTGGAGCACCTGTATCGCCTTAACAAAGAGCGCATTTAGTGTCAAACAAATGAGCTGCTCCAAAAAACTGTGTCTTAGAGGGTTCCAACCCCTCACACACAAAGAATAGAACTGTATGAGAGGCACAACCCCTTGGTGTGAGACAAGTCTCCATGACCTTACCAAATGTTACCTTCGAGGCCTCCTAGACCTGAGCGGGAGGCCACTCCCATAAACAATTATGGGCACCCTCCGTGGACACCCACCCATGTTTATAGGTCTCACCTAAGAACTCCTCAAGAAGCCTATGAGGAGTATGAGAAAGAAGAAGAGCAAGCTGAAATACCCTACCAAGGTAGAGGGGGTGCTATCCGGCCACCGCTCCATAGGCCTCAAGTTCCCCGCAACCCGTAGCGAGAACAAACCAAGGAGGAAGAGATCAAATATTTCAATGCATATAAAGCACTGCTAGAGTGCTTAGAGTCTGTAGATACCAAGACTTCTAGGCACCAAAATCCCACTTTACTCCAGCTTTGCAGTCACCCTGTGCATCCGTCAGTGTCGGCACCCCCATACCCTGAACACTTTAAACTGCCCCAGCTGGAAATATTTAGAGGGGAGGAGGATGCCCAAGAGCACGTGACTAGATTTTTGAGCCAATGCTTTGGTATTTAGGACAATGATTCTTTGCTGCTAAGAACATTTATAACCACATTTGTAGGTCTTGCCTCGGATTGGTTCACTTAGTTACCAAAACATAGCATTAGTAACTTGGATTAGCTAGTGGATGCGTTCCTCGAACGCTTTGCCTTCAACACCAATAAGAAGGCGTCACTAAGTGACCTACTAGCCTTAGGCAGTATGAGGAAGAAACCATGGCGGCTTATGGAAATCGGTGGAGGACATTGCTGTCAAAGTTACCTTACCTCCCTCCCATGGCCGACCTGACCCAAATGTTCTCAAAGAGCTATTTGAGGTCGATCTCCATGCTATTGCAGTTGCAGCAATATGCCACTCTTAAGGAATCCCTGATGCAAGCCAAAATCGTTGAGGAGATCAAGATACAGGATGGCGATATTGCCAAGCCATGCAAGAAAGAGTGGCCCAAAAATGCCAAAACAAGGACCACGCAACCGAAAGCCTACACAAGAAACACAACCCCCAAAGGTTAACCATCAGGCAGTCCCTCTTGACAATTATGAAATAGAAAATCATCGGCAAGAGAAAAATTAGCAGTGTCGCCCTAGGCGATAATTCACACCCTTTATAGAGTCTAAAGACTCCTTGTTTGACTGTTTGTCAGTGACAAACTTGATAAACCTACTAGAGAGTCGACCTGTAGACCCCAACGTGCCAAAACCCAAAGGTTATAGGGAAGACTTGTATTGTAGGTTTCACCGATAGAAGGGACATGATATTTATGCATGTTGGAAATTTAAAAGCTTCATGCAAGACCTAATAGACAACAAGACACTGGCGGTAGATAACCCTGTGGTGCCAAAAAACCAACAGATAGGGGTCTTCAAAGACCCCCTACCTGCCCATGATGCACAGGCAAAAACCCTACAAGTCAATGAGGTGACATATAATTGCCCCATGCAGGGGTATGTAGGAATGATAAGCATCGTGACTAGGAACAAGAGGTACCCAAGCATAGTTGCCCCCGTTGCAGCTACAGGAGAGGTTCCATCAACGTCACAACCTCAATAGCAACCTACACAACCTCCCTCGCCTAGACCAGTGGCCATGATTCGGACTAGACTTACCCAAAGTTTAAGGACCAAATTAGCTAGGCTCTCCATCTACGAGATCATTCAACAATCATCACCCCATCGGGAGGCTCTAATGGATATACTAAAATCCATCGAGCTACAGCCCCACGAAGCAAACTCTTTCAATAACTTCATGGGACATGTCAAACGATGTACCGAGCAAGTCATCACCTTTAGAGAAGACGAACTGAATCAGTGACTGGTGACATGGCGGATCCACCCCTACACGTCATTGCGTGGGTCAACGAGATTCCATATAAGAGGGTATTGGTGGACATTGGCTCATCCAGTAATATAATTACAACAACGGCATTGAAACACCTAAAGTTTCCAGCCTCTCACATCATGACCTCCACCTATACTCTGCGAGAATTCAATGATGTGATATGCTCGACGGTGGGCACAATTGTCCTGCCCATCCAGGTGGGACAAAAGACTATTCCTATATTGTGCCACATCTTGGAAGGTGAGATGGCCTATAATATCTTGTTGGGTCGGCCTTGGATCAGGGACATGAAGTGTGTCCCTTCAATAGCCCACCAATGCCTAAAGTACACATTTAAAGTGCAAGTGCATGTAGTCCCGATGGACTTAGAACCCTTCAAGTATTTCAATGTGGTACAGCTAATTCCGCAATCGACCCTTCCATCAAAACATTTGGATTTTCAATTGAATCCATCTAAATAGGGTCTGATTCCGCATACATCCCCGCTATTAAGTCCATCAAACCCCCAGTCGGGTCCATCTTCATCATCTGGTCCTTCACCAATGATGCCACCTACGATGGCCACACCGAAAGACAATGGGAAGAAACCCCTATAAGAGGCACCACCATTAGTCTCAACCATCTCTATCGAGGAGATGCCTAGCCGAATGGAAGTCAAGATGCCTAGTTCACCCGACATGGAGTGGACTCAGGAAGAACTCCCATTCCCTCCCCCTAAACTACTAACAATAACCGTTGAGATGGCCAATATGGGCCTGGCAGAGTATCTGGTATGGAACATTGTAGCAACACCCGCAATTGAGTCCATGCAGTATATGGGGAGACCTCACCTCCCCATCGGTACTATTGTTCCTCTAGGCTATCCACCAAATTAGACAAACTTTGTATATGGGGACCTTGATAATGGCATTGAACCTTACATGCAAGAATAAGAAGATGAAGAGCCCTTTGCTGAGGACATAAACTATTTGTCCAACCCAGACTTCACTTTTATATATCTTGGCCAATGTAATTGACGTGGATATGGGTTAGGCCGATATGAGCAAGAAGTGCGCGTTCTTTGCCAACCAAGATGTCAAATGCCATACGAAAAGTCAGGAGTAGGGTTCAACCACCCCCTACCCCTGGACATCTTACTAGAGAAAATGCAAGGCCTAGGGATAGGCAACAAGGATGGGTTGGAATTAGATCCATATGCCAATCCTAACACAACATATACATTGGGGGATTATCTCCCATTGTTGACAACACACCTTGTTGACCTTGATAACCCTGTCCCTTTTATCAAGAAAAGGAGAAAGTTCAAGAACTCACTTACAGGAGGGATATAGATAAGACCAAGAAGGATCTTCGGAAGATGAGTCAGAGTATGAGATAGCACCATGGGACCCTTTTGAATCGGATAGCAATCACTCACAGGTAACCCCCATGGATGACTACCAAGAAATCCTCTTGGCAATGTTCCCTTTGGATGCTCCAATCGAGCAAGCACCACCTCAAGAAATTTAGGTCCCCTCGTAGAGAGCGGAGCAACCCCGATGGGACCACATTAATTTGCTCGAGCAAGACGAGCCTCACATGTCACAGATAGTCTTCGGAGCCAACGAAGGCCTGTGGATCTCCGACAATGATTATGAAGATGAAATTGAGATGGCATATCTCAATCATATGTGGCAACAACAATACCCCATGGATCTTGACGACATGTTTGAAAAATTAAACATGGGGCCAAGGCATAGGTGGCACCTAAACCCAACACAGTTGGACCAAGTGTTGCATCCGCCACTTCAGGTATACAAAGAACACCTTCTGCCCAAAGACCCTATAGAGCCATCAGTGCCAAGGGTAGACCCTATCCTTCTATCTACACATAGGGCTGATCCATTTGTGCCAATACCCCCAGAGCCAGATCCGGAGCACAAAAATCATCCAGGATGTCCGAGTCACCACACCCATGGTAATGGAGACCAAAATAATTTCATCAACATGATCTCCATTGACTTAACCGCCCCCATCCACAATCCAACCGATCCAGCATGGTCATTGTATCTAGACCTAGATGCCATAGAATGGGATCGCATTAATTCACCACCATCCCCATCAAAGTATTGTCCTTACGGTGGGATGCTTCATTTCACCCCAGGACCAACTAAGGATATATTCCATGCTGAAGAGGGATCCAAAGTTCCTAACGTAGATTTGAATTTAGTGAATGATATCCAATTGATTCCAACTCCACACCAATTGGAGGACGGGTCCCACATGTCGTATCGAAGAGACGACTGACGTAGACATCGACTCTGATCCAATGAATCCATAGATCATCAAGCTGGGGGTAAGTGTATCCCCCAAAGAGAAAGCCGACTACATTGCCCTTCTAAAAGGAAAGAAGGAGGTTTTTGCATGGTCCTACAAAGACATTCTGGGGCTAGACCCGCAGCTAGTCACGCATAATCTAACGCTTGATCCGAAAGTCAAGCCAGTTAAGAAAAACTATGTAAGATGCACCCAACAATGGCCTTAATGGTCAAAGATGAATTACAAAAGCTATTGGATGCACAGTTTGTCATCTGCATGGATTACCCACCATGGTTGTCCAACTTACGTTGCTTGATGAAGGACGCGTCAATGCTCTCGAGCATTTGTGTATCTACCAAGAGCGACTTAAGAAAGCATACAACATGAAAGTTCACCTAAGGGACTTTCAGGTTGGTGACCTGGTCTTAAAAGAGAACCAACAAAACTCTAACTTGCCGCCCCATCTAAGGGACAAGTTCACGGTAAACTAGTTAGGTCCTTATGTAATTGATAGTAAAATAGGACCTGGGACATACCGACTAGCCTCTCTTGACGGAATCAAGGAACTAGAACCCTTGAACATTAGTCATTTGAGGCCATTCCATATTTAAGAGAGACATAGCCCAACCAAAAAGCTCCAAGGATTCCCACAATCGCTTGGTCAACCCCAAAAATGCCCCAAAGGTATCTATAAACCCTTTGGTCACCCCAAAAGCTCCAAGGATTCCCACAATCGCTTGGTCAACCCAAATGCCCCAAAGGTGCCCATAATCCCTTTGGTCACCCAAAATGCTCCAAGGATTCCCACAATCGTTTGGTCACCCCAAAAAGCTCCAAGGATTCCCCCAATCGCTTGGTCAACCTAAAAATGCCCCAAAGGTGTCCATAAAACCTTTGGTCAAACCAAAAGCTCCAAGGATTCCCCCAATCGCTTGGTCAACCTAAAACGCCCCAAAGGTGTCCATAATCCCTGTGGTCACCCCAAAACACCTCGAACGTATCCATAAACCCTTTGGTCACCCCAAAATCTCCAAGGATTCCCACAATCACTTGGTCAACCCCAAAATGCCCCAAAGGTGTCCATAAACCCTTTGGTCAAACCAAACGCTCCAAGGATTCCCACAATCACTTGGTCACCCCAAAAAGCTCCAAGGATTCCCCCAATCGCTTGGTCAACCTAAAATGCCCCAAAGGTGTCCATAAACCCTTTGGTCAAACCAAAAGCTCCAAGGGTTCCCACAATCGCTTGGTCAAAAACAAATATTCAAAAACAAACAAAAACAAAAGATAATCAAAAATAACAAAAAAATTGCATCTCACTTCCATGCATACTCGTAAAAAATCAAAACACAAAAAATTTAGCTGCATTAGGCATCGCATACATACATTGCACATTTGTTGATCATACAAGTCAAGGGCACCATAGACTATAATTACTCGGCAATTCCATCATTTTCCACATTTTTCCACTTTGAAAATAATCCATCAAAAATAAACGCCATTCACATTTTTCACAATATCATAGTCAGTTGTCTTCTAATGTATCTAGGGTTTTCGCCATTCAGTTGTCATTAGATTTCTAGCCAAAAACTGTACAAAGTCAAACAAATTTTACAAAGGTAGAGTTCTACTTGGATCACACCTTGTTACGTAGCATCCCAACACAAGCTAAAACACATTAAAAAATTCCCAAGTTGTGTAAACAAAATATGAAACCTGCATAGCAGACTCGGTTACCATAAGCGAAAAGGTTATCTCGCTCATCCCCCTGTGCGAATGACCCCAAGAATGCTGAGAGTTGGCAAAAGGACAAGCATCTTCCCTACCCAATTCCCCCAAAATCCCAAGTTCTCAAAAAGTTGCAACCATCAAAAAATTTGCAACAGTCAAAACTCCAAAATTTGACATCAAAACCCACAAAGTGCATACATCAAAAAGCACAAGCAATAGTGATTCTCATCACTCAATATCTAAATCCCTTGCTCAAAAAAAAATAATAATAAAAATAAACAATGATTTTTATCACTATATAAGAGCAAGTATCCCAATACAATTAAAGAAAAGAAGGGAGTCGAACTTGAATCCCTAGAACTCTCAGCATTCGAAAGGTCATGAGGTGATCCTCAGTACCGGTTTGGTGGATAGCCTATCGGTCACTGGTGGCAAACCTCCCGCATGACGATATATCTGTCACATTAAATTGTGTGCAGATCAATGTTTGCATGTGGATGAGCTAGCTTATGGTATCCTAGATGGCACTACAGATTAATATTACTAAATACGACAAAGGAGTTAGTGGAGCTAATTAGGTGATCCTCAGTATAGGTTTGGTTGACAACCTATCTGGCACTAGCGGTATCCTGACAAATACCACATGAACAAACTCAATTGCACACACAGGGATGCGAAATAACTTGGTCAAACTCAAGTCCGATTCATACCTTATTCAAAAGTCTTGTAAGATAAAAGTACAGTCTTGGCTAGTTAGTTAAAACATCTGAGTCTCAAAAAACCTTAACTACATTCTAAACCAACTGTGATACATTCCATTATTACACCACCATCAAAAATATATACAAAACAAAAGAAAAATATATACATACAAAGTCATTTCATAACGCAATCACCTAGTACAAAAAATCCATTAAGTCCTGTACAGTCTATGGTGCCACCGCCAAATATCAACAACTCAATTCATCCATTCCATATGCATACATCATATAATTAGAAACATCGCATTCACAATAACATATGCATACATCAATGTAAATACATGTGCATAAAATCAAACCATAACAAGTGTATAAACACAAAGAAAGTCATGTATATATATCATCAAAAAGGCCCTCAGGCTATAATAAAATGGTCCTCGGACCTCACCACAAAAAAGAAAAATATCAAAAACCCCCAAGCCTAGGGCATCGGCCACCATGATCATGCAGGATCGGTGCGACGGGAACTACCCCCAGTGGTGTGGGTCCTATGGGACCTCTCAGGGCGGTTGCTGCTAGCCCCGCATCATGCCCACTAGCGCCCCCCTCATCCAACCGCCTACGATGAGAGGATGTTGACTGCTCAGTATCGTTGTCTCTCATCCGACGTGAAGATCCACCTCCAGGGAGCTCAGGTAACCGCCCATCGAGGCGGATAATCTCTGCCTCCAACTCCATCCGGTGTCGAACCAAATCCATCTCCCATCGATGGTATGTAGCCAATGCATCATCACGTTGTGCCAACTGAGTTCATAGGAGATCCCTCTCCCATGAAGCATCTGTGTCCCCATCCCGTCGATGGTACATAGCCAATGCATTCTCCCGCTCTACCAACTGAGTCCGTAGGAGATCCCTCTCCTGTAGAGCATCCCCGAGCTCCTCATCCCATATCCGAAGTAGATCCTCTAATCATGCTATCTCAGCATGATGCCTCACCTCCATACCCTCTAGGACTGCCTGAGGCATAGGCATATCCGGGATGATAGGCTGCTCCGGCTCCCACTGCTCCGGGATGTCCTACGTATCCGGCTGCTCCAGAATCCCAAAATCATCCCCCCAAAGCTATCAACCTCCACCATGTCTGCATCCTTGAGCGGAGCCCCCCAACCCTCTCCCGATGCCTCTACACCCTCCCCACCTGCTGCTGCCGCCTCTGGACCTCCTAGAGGCCCCTCGCCCCGCCATCGCCGCATCGTCCACCACTGGTCATACTCTACAGTCACCTCGACATTGTCCACATCAGGGACATCGATCGCTGCATCCGACTCCTCACCCAACGGCTCGATGATCGGCTAGGCCAGAGTCCTCTCGTCGCCCCGACGCCGATAAATCAAGGGCTCACCAGGAAATCCCTAGCGCACCCCAAACTATCGCGTCACCTAGACGTACAGGAAGTACTCCTGCTCGGTCCCATGCCGCCCGATCAGCCATCTCCCCTGTGCACCCATCGAAGCCACTCTCCCACCTCAAGCCAAGGCTGGACAGTCCCGGTATGGATGCCAGAACACATCCCCTAGAGCAAGACCCGTAAAGGCATCAACATAGTGCCCTACGACACCTGCCCACCGTCGACTCTACCCCTGCTCCTTGGACCTCCACCATAGAGCCGCATACCCTATCTCCCTATCCACCATCTCTGCCCGAGTAGTCCACGGCAAACCCTATGGCCTCTCCATAGCTATGTGCTGCCATCCCCAGCACTGCAATAGGTAGCTGCATCCAATCCCCTTCCACCTTCGATAGTGGACCTCATACAACTCATCATAGAGCTGTGCCAGTAGTGTCTGACCCCACCTCATAATCAGTGGCTCTGAGGTCGGACACTCAACCAGTCTGAAAACAACCTCCAACAGGTTCCACGGGAACCTCACACCCGAGGAGTCGGGAAGCAGCATGTTGGAGATGAGGGTCATCAGTAGTGCATGCCTCACCCCCAACATGCCCTTCTCCAGCCACCATCGTACCAAAATACTGCCAATCAGGCAATCCCCCTCTGCCCTCTCCATCGGACTATCCACCCCCATCTCCACCCCATGCCCGAAGCACCGTGTCAGCATCATCGTCCGCTGATCACGTGGAGTAGTCCGAATAGGAAGCCCATCTATCGAAATCCATAGAATTCGATAGACATCCTCAAGAGTCACCGTCATCTCCCCTATTGGGAGATGAAAGGTATTGGTGCGGGGATCCCATAAGCTGATCAGGGCAGTCAGATATGCCCGATCCCCCACCACAGGCTCTAACCGAGTCACATGCTTGAGCCCAAGGGCATCAAGCCAATCCTAGTCCATCGTAGTCAGCGCCTCCCACGCCTCCGAAAACACCGTCGGCACACGGTACCGGCTCTTCACCACCTGAAAATAAAAAACAACACAAAAACATTAAAAACATGAAAGAAAAAAATTGTACAACAAAAACATTTAATAAGTGTATAGCTAAAACATTTGATAAATGTACAACAAAAACATTAACAACATGTACAGTACACACATTCAAAAAATCAAATAAACAATGCAATGCCAAAAACAAAAAAACAAATTCAAAATAAAAATTTGTCAGTTACCTAGGTTTTTTAACTTTAGTTACAACTGATAAATAAAAAAAATAAAAAAAAACAACAATTTGTCAGTTACCTAGGGTTTCTAACTTTAGTTCAAACTGATAAATAAAATACAAAAAAAAAAAAAAAAAACAAATTCAAAATAAAAATTTGTCAGTTACCTAGGGTTTTTAACTTTAGTTCAAATTGATAAATAAAAAAACAAAAAAAAAAAAAATTTGTCAGTTACCTAGGGTTTTTAACTTTAGTTCAAACTGATAAATAAAAATACAAAAAAAAAATAAAACAGTTTAACCTAGGGTTTTCATCCTAGTCTAAACAATAAAAATACAAAAAACAAAGTAAAACACTTTAACCTAGGGTTTTCATTCTAGTGTCAAACTGAAAAATACAAAACACAATAACAAAAGTTTTCAGTTACCTAGGGTTTGAACCTTAAGTTTAAAACTGAAAAACCAATAAAAAACACACACAAATAGTTTTCAGTTACCTAGGGTTTAACCTTAGTCTAAACTGATAAAAAATAGAAAACAACATAAAAACAATTTTTTTAAGCTAAGTTTTCGATCTTAGTTTAAACTAGGGTTTTCTTTTTTAGTTTACAACAAAAACAAAATAAACACGATTTCAACTAGGGTTTCGATCATAGTTCTAACAAAGCAATACAAAGCACAAATTCAAACAAACAACAAACATTAAACTAGGGTTTTTTTTAGTTTAATCAAAAAATGAAATACAAAAGAAAAGAATTACGGTTTTAAACTGTAACACAAAACAAGCAAAATAAAGAGAAGGGGCACTTACCGGTCTCGCTTCAGCTCCGCCACTTGATGATCCGGTCCGTGAACTCATGGTGTCCGAGAAATTCGACAGTGCTCCACTACGCGAACTCGACCTCCTCCTCCTCACAGCTCCAAATCGCCAGAAAAACAAAGTGCAAATGAGCCCAAAACCTAGTTTTGGCCCTTAAATAGGCTTTTAGGCCTGTAATCGTTCCACCCTGGGATGAGCACTCTAGTTAGCGCTCGTCCCACCCTAGGACGATTACAAAACTGGTATTCGTCCCACCCTAGGACGATTACAGAGCAAGAAAATCAAAAACAACAAAAACTGCACCAAAATGCACAAAAAATAGCAATAAAATTGCCAAATAAGAGTGCTTTTGCACTTGACATTCTTGGCATGCAAAACAGATATCGGGGTCACAAATCCTCACTATCCTACTCCCTAAGAAGGCTACCATAGCCGAACCGCTCCACGGGAGGATGAATTTTCAAGAATTTCATCCCCAAACGGCGTCACAAAAAGGGTCCAAACCCACCCAAAAATAGCAATAACATTGCCGAACAAGGCGCCTTTGCGCCTATGCTTCTTGGCATACAAAATAGATGTTGGGGTCACAAATCCTCACTATCCTACTCCCTAATAAGGCTACCATAGCCATACCGCTCCACGGGAGGACGAATTTTCGAGAATTTCATCCCCAAAATGCGTCACAAAAAGGGTAAAACCCACCAAAAATAGGTCAAATTGTTGGGAAACTGCATAAGCATTCAACGAAAAACAACTGAAGGCACCCTTACAAAAGTCATCTTGGGTCAAGCGACTCGTCACTTTTCTCATGTCGGTCATTCCCTCATCGATTCGTCGCTTGAGGGGGTAGTCACACTTAGTCACCAATCAACAAATACACACCCAATCAAGGAAATGGCATGCATTCAAAGAATCATTGACAAAGACAATCACGCTCCTGCTTGGGGCAGCAAACAAGCAATAATCACAAGCTGATCAAACACTTGGCATTCTAGAATCATGAACTCAAGGTTCCCATAGACAAAAGGTTGCGCCCTTTGCCTATTCATGACTGAACAATGTCCAAGATCAAGTAACACCTCACCAAAATAGGTTAACACTTGAATTAAGCTCCTTAGCTCGTCAGAAGCAAGGATTCAAGAATGCATGCCCTTTCCATACTTGGGGCATCAAAATTTGGTTAGGTTACTGAGAAACCCTAATCATTAGTGCTTTGGTTATCTATTTTTGCTCAGCGATGCGCCTTGCACAATGCATCCCAAAAAGGGGCATCTGTAGACACCAAAACAACACCAATCCGATTATGTGACGACAAGCACTGATCGAATTGACATACACAGCCCCTAGGGCAGCCCCCAGAGGTTAAAAAATGGTCCTAACCACTCCCACAGCAGTTTTGGAAGGTCAGAGGTCAATTTGGCACCTTTCAGGCACCCTGCTCCTTATTCGTTCCACCCTGGGATGATTACAAACTGGTATTCGTCCCACCCTAGGACGATTAGCAGTATTCGCTCCGGGGTGGGGCGAATAGCAGGTTTGATGGGAAAAAGGTCAAACCTTGACAAATGGTAGCTCAGATCCACCACTTAACTCCTCCTTCAATGCATGGAGTGCGAGTGAGCATTTTTGAGCTCAAAGAGGCAGTCATAGGGGCAGTCATGGAGCCCTTAATCAGGGAGGAATCTTCTTCCCCCTGGCAAGGCATGATGGCCAAGTGGCGCCTCTGCATGCTCATTCACAAGAGACCCTCGGGTCTATAAAATGGTGAGTCTTCTCACCCCAAAGAAAGGATATAGCAGGAGCATTTGGAGCAATGGAGTGCTGCCGAATTACATCCTCACCCATCGTTTGTGCTTCTTACATCCTTGATCTCTCTTTTGGAAGGGAGGTTATTGGGTGATTATTGGAAGCACAATCCGGACCCAAAACCCAAACATTTGGCCACAATACCCCACCTAATTTGTTGACACAACCCCATAAGAGGTTTTGGACCCATCCCAAGTGGATTGGTGCCGAAATCGAGCCCCAAACGGTGGGCGTCCTGCCCCTGGGTGCCCCCCGCACTACTGCAGTCCTAATCGCCCCACCCCGGAGTGATTAGAAATTTGTGGCATATTTCCCTACTTTTTCTTTTGCATTTGATTTTAGGTCATCCATATATGTTGTCATTTAAATTTCATGTGATTTTGATGAGTTTTGACTGTGCTTTCAATGTTTCTCGCTTTCACTAACATACAGGGAGCATCATCGGATACAGGGTGATCGAGGTAGAATCTACAAAATCCGACCATCTGGGTCATCCCAAAATGCCCCATTTTGTCTAACCCCAACTTTGTAGGTGTTTTGGAGGCCCCTGGATGGGACATTTAGGAGGTCACCTACTGACATTTTATGATAGTCCTAATCGTCCCACCCCGGAGCGATTAGAAATATGTGGTAGATTTCTCGATTGTTCCTTTTGTAGTGTGTTCCTGGTAATGTTTTCTTGCTTCTATCAAATTTTCAGCTCATTCTGATATGTTTTAGTTATCATTTTAATTATTTTATGCATGCATCAATCGTAGGCCTTGGGGATCGCATGTTTCCCTCCATCCGTAGGTGCTACTAACCGTTTACTATTTCTCTGAACGTAGGATCTTGACACCGGAGGGGCAGCAAGGAACTATAGATGCACTCACGCAAGCGGCGGCGACGTTTGGTCCACCCATTTTCAATGTGGGCACGCGGAAGATCCCAAAGGGGAATATCTCATTTGTGGTGTAACAAAATTATGTCCGATGCTCCCAGCCCCTGAAAAGGGAGGAGACGCATTGTAACCCGATCTCGAGCAAATTAATAAAATAAAGGGCTGCACTTTTACATTTTCTTTAAATCTCATTTCAATTCATTTGTTTTCCCTCTTTTCATGCATTCTCGTTCGTAGGACTTAGCGTTACATTTCCCTTTTGTTTGCTTTCGTATCCTCGTGCTTTCAATACCACCCAATTTTTTAGTATTATATATGTAGTAATGATGTCATTCATCTCTAATATCCTAATTTTTATCTCTTCAAGAGTGAGGTTACCATGGAACCTCCTTGAGCTAGTACAAGATTTTTTGGAGTGCAGTACTCAATATCCATTGACTATTGCATGGGAAAGCACTCTACTAGTCCATATGTATGATGAGTTATACAATATCCTTCATCGAGATAGGTATGGATTGGGCTACAACTCTGTATTCTAGATTTGGGGTTGGGAGCATATTCAAGTGCATATACTAGATGGACTTCCTTGGTTAGAGCGAGCTCATATGGAGGACCAAAATATAGGTTATGCAACTTAATGAAGATTGGATTAGGAGGTGGGTTAGAGTCGACCTCATTCAAGAAAGCTTACTCATTATGCAAGGTCACTCAAGGGATTGAGTCCAGAGCAGGTGATAGGTGACCATATCAAGATTTCTCACCATGGACAAAGGTAGATGAGCAACTAAGGAATGTGAGATGTGAGATATGGTTGATTGGAAAACATAGGATAGAGCAGGAGTACTTCTAGTACTCTCACATTACTCGATAGTTTGGGGTTCATTAGGACATACCTAGTGATACCATCATCTACTAATGTTAAGGGGTTGAGACTCAACTAGAGTTGCCTTTAGTTGTACCTATGGGGGATGAGGTAGATCATCCACTAGTGGATCTAGGTTTTCATGATGCAGGTACGATAGAAGAGTATGATGCATGGTGGATGAATCAATTATGGTAGGGAGGTGGACCTATCGGTAGGCCAGCTGGGGCTATGATAGAGGAAGGTGTGGTAGAGTAGGCCTCAGGAGATGAGGTAGGAAATGGAGGGAGATGAGTGCATCACCAGATGAAGGATGAGTGGGGATAGTCCACAGAGGGAGTGGAGAAACCAAAAGATGAGGGTGGGGATGATGAGGATCTCCAAGGTGAGGATTCTAGACTTACAGGATATGTGTAAACTCTACATGCACATTTGGATGAGTAACATACCACAATGGTAGTACTTCAGAGATAGCTAGCCATAGGAAGGCAGTAGTGGAGAGGATTCTCTGGTGATATAACACTTGATAGGGTGATGGTAGAGCGAGATGCTCTACAAATATAGATGCCTACCAGGATAAAAAATTGAGATACTTTGTAGGTATAGATGGATTTCAAGATAGCAAAGTGATATGCTCTACAAGTACAAGTGGTAATATTTACTATAATGTAGAGGTAGACAAGGGCATGCAGCTAGATTATGGGTGATTTGGTGATGTTGTAGGTATAAGTGGCTCGATATACCTCTCACTGATAATAATATTGAGTATACATTTCTAGCCTAGAGGATGAGGTAGAGTGACTTGGAGGTATATTATCGATATGGTCATCATCAAAGGTGTCTCATCAAAGTGAATGCAGCTAGATAGGGGAGCCTTAAATGAGGTAGCCTATTCCATTTTTTAGAGATCCTCCAAAAATATCATAGGCCAGAGGGTCTTCTCAGTCTCATCAAGGAGGGGCTAAGGATGGTGGTGAGAGCAGTAGTGCAGGGCCAACTTGACTTTGATCTATGGGTGCTTCTTTTTCAAGAGTGTGAGGTCTGAGGATCCACTTTATTGTAGCCTATGAGCATTTTTGTATTATGATGTACCAGACTTATCACATTTATATATAATATTTTTATTCTGGCATATCATGTGTTTGTTGTATTTATTTTATGTTATGGATGCACTGATGGATGTATGCCTATATTATGTGATGTATGGATGTGATATCCAATTTTAGATGCATAATTATATTTTTATTTGATTATGAATGTTAATTCATGTTATTGATCTATCAAATCTAATGCTTATGGGATGCAATAATTTTTTTATGGTGGTTCTAATACAAATTGTGGATGTATGTTCTAATTTTTTAAAACTTAATGAATGAATCTAAATGTTTTAAAAAACTAGTGCTAGACACCACAAAATGTATAAAAGTCATATCAAAATATTAACCTTGTCACAAGAGTCATACATTTGGATGTGAATGTGTGAGATAGAATATGTGGGATGTGGGAGATTTTCCTATGATCTTTTGTAAACTAAAAGGTTTCCATAAAATAGTTAGTGGCAATGGCTGAGGCCAAAGACCGATGTCGCGTTTTCGTGACTTGTTCGAGTTTCAGGAAAAGCAAATTTCAGCAAGTAAGGAAAAGTGTAGCGATTTCACGACAGGTTGAGCAAGAAAGAAAGAGTGTCACGATATCGTGACATGTTGGAAAAAGGGTCACGACATCGCGAAAGGTTGAGCAAGAAAGGAAGAGTGTCGCGATGTCGCGACATATAGAGCAAGAAAGGAAAAGTGTCACGATGTCGCGACATGCTAGAAAGAGTGTCGCGATATCGCGACATGGAAAAAGTGTCACGATATCACGACATGTCGCGTTGTCGTGATCAAAAGAGAAGAGAAAAAGCATGAGGGAAAAAGTGTCGTGATATCGCGACATGATGAGCAAGTATGAAAGAGTGTCGCGATTTCACGACATGTTGAGCAAGAAGGAAAAAGTGTCGCTTTTTGGCGATAAGTTAAGCTTGAAGGAAGAAGGGTCGCTTTTTGGCGATAAGTTAAGCTTGAAGGACGAAGTGTCGCGATATCACGACATGTCGTATTATCGTGACCAAAAAATAAGAGAAAGAGCAAGTGGGAAAAAGTGTCGCGATATCGCAACATGTTGTTTTTTTGTGACTAAAAGAGAAGAGAAAGAGCAAGAAAGAAAAAGTGTCGTGATTTCGTGACATGTCATCCTTTCACGGCCAAAAGAGAAGACCAAGAGCAAGAAGGAAAAGTGGTGTGATTTCATGACACGTCACATTCTCGTGACCAAAAAAGAAGTGAAAGAGGAGGAAGGAAAAAGTGTCGCGATATCGTGACATGTTGAGCATGAAAGAAAAAGTGTCACGATATCGCAACATGGAAAAAGTGTCGCGATATCGCGACATGGAAAAAGTGTCACGATATCGCGACATGTCACATTTTCGTGACCAAATGAAAAGATAAAGAGCAAGAAAGAAAAAGTGTCGTGATATCGCGACATGCAAGAAAGAGTGTCGCGATATCGCGACATGGTGAGCAAGAAGGAAATAGTGTTGCTTTTTGGTGATGTGTTGAACATGAATGAAAAAGTGTCACAATTTCGCGACATGTCAGATTTTTGTTTCCAAAATAGAAGAGGAAGAGCAAGAAGGAAAAAGTGTCGTGATGTTGTGACATGTCGAATTATCGCGACCAAAAGAGAAGAGCAAGAGCAAGATGGAAAAAGAGTCGCAATTTCGTGACATGTCATCCTATCGCAACCAAAAGAGAAGAGAAAGAGCAAGAAGGATAAGTTTTGCGATATCACTACATGTCGCATTATCGCGACCAAAAGAGAAGAGAAAGAGGAGGAAAGAAAAAGTGTCACGATTTCGTGACATGTTTAGAATGAAAGAAAGGGTGTAGCGATATCGCGACATGTCACTTTTTCGTGACCAAAAGTGAAGAGATTAAGAAAGATGGAAAAAGTGTCATGATATCATGACATGTCATATTTTTGCGACCAAAAGAGAAGAGAAAGAGTGGGAAGGAAAAGTGTCACGATTTTGTGACATGTCATTTTTTTGCGACCAAAAGAGAAAAGAAAGAGGAGGAAGGAAAAGTGTCGCGATATCGCGACATGTCGTAGTTTCGTGACCAAAAGAAAAGAGAAAGTGTTAGGAGGCGATAGTGTCGACTGCCTATGTTCTAAGGTGTGTGTAATATTTTGTAAGGGTGTTGCTCTTTGTTGGTTGTGTGACCTCAGTAGGGGGCTAAGGACAGACTGTCCCTATTGAGATCATGTCCCGTTTCAGCATTGTGCTATTTTTGTAATAGGTTTTGGGTCAACCTGTAAAACCCGGTTGTAATGAATATGTACCTTAATTACCAAAAAAAAA
>JAQPPZ010009355.1:0-20690 GCA_028583015.1 Wollemia nobilis | reverse complement strand
ATTTGTTTTTGTTTACTCTATCCATCTGCTCAATCCTCGAGATACCATATTTTAAATGAGACATTTGCTAGCTTTGTATCCCTATCAAAAATAATGTGTATCACAACGAGGATAGCATTGGAAATAAAATTTAATTCAAGCCAATATAATTCTCATTTCATTGTGTTTGTTATCCATGTCCTCAGATGATAAACTACATCAGACAATATACAAAAGCATGACTACACTTATTTTGTCCCACATTCATCGGATGCTTTCACGATAGATACCTTATAATCAACCATTCTCTATTACATAGTTGATTAAGATAAATCCACTTGGTGGCCCTTTAATACGTGCATATTTGACCTCCTCTAACATGACACCCAATTATTGACCACCACATGTCCTCTTGAAGTGTTGATCGCTTCGTAAATCTCACCAACTGTTGAAAACCTTCTAACACAAAACCAACAACACATTTTATTAAATTTTTCAATTGCTTTAAATACCTTAAATTATAATTTAAATCATCATTTTTTAATGAATTTTAAACATTTCATTTTAAACATTAGAGTTTAAACTTAAAATATTTAAAATTAAATTGTAATATTTTACATAAACATAAAAATAAACAAAATTTTAATTTTAAACAAACAACCCAAAATAAACAAGACCTTAAAATCAACAAAAATGAAATAACATCTATGAAAATTGATTTTTGATGCCAGATGATGAAGAAAATCAACATGTGAAAACAAAAATTCTAAAATTCTTCAAATTTTCAAGGGGGTCCCCAATTTTGGGGTCATTGTGAAGTGGTCACTACAAATGACGACTCTACTGGAAAATATTCCTAGAAATTTTAGACTTAATAACCCAACTCTGAAATCAAAAAACCATAAAAATTAGAAACATGAGCATTAGTAATATCCAGAGAATGTGAAAAGACAACTTCAATATAGAAAAATTGAAACATTTGCATCTGCTTGGTGTGTGCTCTATGATTCATTTAGCTTTCTTGATACTATTCAAATTTCCATTATCAGCTTTGCAATTAGGCTATAGAAATTTGCTCTTTTAAGTGCACTCTTGTATTGCTCTCTTCAAGACATTGCTCTACTTCCGGTAAGGTGTTTATGGCCCTGGTAGAGATTATATGAATCTCCCAAAATTAGGTGAATTTTATATTTTACATATTTCTTTATTTTAGTCTAAACCTAGATCCACTGCCATTCAAGCGTCTATATCCCTGGTGAAGGTTATCTAGACCGTGGTGAATAATTTGGCCTTACTTTCCATTGTATTTTCTTTACTTGCATTTTATTCAAGCTTTAAATCACTTTTGTAAAATTCACCTGCCACTTGGGTTAGATATCAAGGCTAAAAATTGAGCTCTTGAGATTTTCACCTAAAATATGCAAAACTATATAACTTCATCTTTCAAGATTTCAATGAATATTCTTTAAATACGTATTCAGTATTTGTGAAGCTTTTGCAAGATGATTCCACTATTCCAAGTTTCATTATCTTAGTCCAAATTCATAAAGATATACACTAAACAAACAATCCAAAATTTGGCAAAACCAACTTATTGCTAGACAAACAAAAGAAACACATCCAAAATTTCACAAACACAAAACAAAACATAAGCAAAACAACCAATTAACTATAAAACCAAGAATACCAAAACAATTTACAAAAAATATACACTATGTACAAGATGATGCAAAAAATTTAAGACTTTTTATTCCTAGATACCAGTTGCGATTTTCACCATTTAAAAGACATCTATCATGATATGCGTACCAAGTTTTATAGGAATCAAATAAAAATAAGATTAGGCCAAAAATATAACCTCACATTGTGCCTATTTCATTTTGCCAATTTGATTCAATTATATTATCAATCCTATAGTGAAACTTCAACACATTGAAATGGTAAGACAATGATTGATTTTTAATTCTTTCTTATTTATTCTTTAAAATGTAGTTTTCACAATTCAATTCATGATTTAGAATCAGGATTTCTTTTTCAAATATGAGGTCTTGCAAAAAGGAGCCTATTTCTAAAAAATTTGAAACCAATTTATTTTTCATTTTTTAGGCCAATTGAACTTGTATAACAATTTGCAAGCATTTAGGATGTCTCTTAAACAAGAATCATTACAATATTGAATCTTAGATTTAATAATTATTTCTCTATGGACTTGATTCAAAGTTTCAATCATGTTTTATTTTATTTTATTTATGGCAATATATTTAGGAGTTGTTTCCAATTCCTTATTAACAACACTTGATATTTTATTATCAAAATCATGAGCATCTAAAGGAACATCATACAACTTATTACCTTGGAATTTCCATCGATAACAAAGATGAAGATTCTACCTTGTCATCCATGATTAACACATCATGAGTAGCATTTACCAAAATTTTGTGAGCCATTGCAATTTCTTCTTTTTCTTCATGAGCTTCATCATTGTCATCTTTTAGCCATTCATATTTATCAACTACATGTTTTTCAAAAACACAAAAATTAGGTACCCAATTAAAAATATGTCCATATTTTTCAAACCATAAGTCTTGTCTATCTAAGGATGTGTCAAATAACACATCTCTCTGATCAACTACTTGTGTCGTTTACAATATAAAATTTTTACCTTTTGAATGAATAGGAGTCATTTCTAATTCCTTATTAACCATCAATGATATTTCTTTATTTGAATCTCCAAGACAATCATGTAAATTTATACCCAAATTTTTAGTAGTCAATAGCAAAATATAAGACTTCACCTTTTCCTCATTCATAACAAATGAGTCATAAGAAATATTTATCATTTCTTCATTTTCAATTTTAGAAAGGTGTTCAATAAATTCATCTTCAAAGTGATTCAATTTTAGAACTTCTCTATTTCTGCAATTGGCACGTCATTTTCGGATTGAATGAAAATTTCAAAATCTTCATTTGAGTTCGAATTTTCAACATATTGCATATCAAGTGAAATTGAAATTTCATCAGTAGTATTGTAAGAAAATAATGATTCCTCATGTATTTTTAAACAATTATAATAATTGTCATATAGACCCATGTAATGAAACTCTATTGCATCTTTCTCATAATTTTCAAGCTCTTCAAGAAACTCTTCTTCAAATTCACCTTCAACCATTTTTGGTAACTCAAGGGCTTCTACAGTAGTGGAATCAATTCTTGTATTTTGATTTATAAAATTATCCTAATATTCCTTTGTGAATAATGGCTCTAACCCCTTTATTTTTAAAGGCTCACATGTTTCTAAAAGCTGAGTTAGTTTCTTCATATGTATGAGCTTTTTTATCACAAACCTCGTTGGTGAATGTTGGTTTTGAAACTTGTACTTCCTCTTGGATAATATCTGGGGTGGTTGTGAAATTTGAACATTCAACTTCATCCCATTGATTGTTCATATTACACATCATTGGATTCGAGGGTGCTAAATTAGATGATCAATATTGGTTTAAATCCATATCTCTTAAAGAATAGTTCATGATGGGAGAAGGTTGTGCTTCAACATGACTCATGGGTGGCATATGATTTTGAGACTTAGGATTAAGTAATGATAATTGACCTAAATCAATCTCTTTCAAAATACACCGTTGTTGATCCACATCAATCCCTTTCAAAATACACTATTTTTCTATAGATATTGCCTTCTTGTAAGCTCTAGACAAGGATGGATTTTTAAGACATATTCTTATGCATGTAGAAGTAAAGGAATATATGGATTACAATTATATTTGAAGGACTTCTTTTGAAATAATGAAATATATCTCTATTTCGGTATACAACCTATGAAATCTATCATTAAATTGTCTTATAGATTCATTAGATTCTTTATAGAGAGGCAAACTGATTTGATAACAAATTTGTGTAAACCAATGTTCCAAAATTTCAAGAAATTTTGTTTCTAGTTGAGCCCAATAATTAATATAACCTATAGGTAAATTGATAAACCAGTCCTTCACGAATTCATATAATGTCAGAGGAAATAATCTATAGGCTACATCTTCATGCACAATTTGAAAATGAACTATAGCATTTTTGTATGCCTGAATATGTTCCTTTGTTGTACTCTTTCCATCATGCTTATAATGAGGTAAATAATATTTTTCCATTGAACCAATTTCAACATGAAATACTATGTGTGAAGAAATTTCAACAATTGAATCATAACCATATTTCCAAATTTATAGCAAATCCACATTAACGCATCATAAATAGAGAAATGTCAACTTTTTTTTTTTTTTAAATGTCAAAATTTGAACAAACTTCAAATGTTTAAAATCAAATATTACCTTTCAGGCCTAGCACCAATTCTATTGAGGTATAATTTCACCCAATCGTGAAATCACCCTCATAGTTAGGATTTTAGGATTAAAATCCCCTCTTGCAAAGAAATGTGAATTTATCCAAGGTTCCTTTCATTTAATGTAGTTGTATATCATGAAAATTCATTAAATAAGTGCTTAGAATACCTTAGTGATTTGCAAGCAACCGTTAACAAGGGGCTTGGATTTATAAAGTATTTTTATTTGAAATCTTTGTATGTGATCTTTCATAAAAATTTCCTTTCAATGTCACAATTAAGTCTGCCTTAAGTATAAGTTTCTATGTTTCAAACTTAACCGAAATTCTAATAATCTTTTATTTGTATAATACTCTACTCTCATGAACCACTTTGAGCATTATACTAACAATTTAGGCTTGACCTTGTCTATGAAATTTACGTGAAATGAAAGATAATAAATAACCCTTTTAAACCCTAATTATAAAGTTAAATTACTTTATAATATTAATAAGGATTTATAAAGTTTACTTAAATCATAAAATAACATTTATTTTATTCAAAATAAATTCACGTAAATTTTAAAGAACAATGTACATGGATCTTAATTATAAAGTTTTGAGCTTTATAATATTAAAACTAAAATCCACATAAATTTCTCTTTGATATAATATTTATTTATCCAAATATTAAATTGAATTAAATATTTGGAAACAAATAAATATGAGCCCTCATTGTAAAGTTTGGATCTTCAAAATTCAAGATCAAAGTCTTAATAAACCAAACTTAATTAATGTGTATAAATATCAATTATGAACTTTAAACTTTATGATATTAAAGCTAAAGTTCATATAATTTTTCCTCTTCTGTAAGATTTATTCACCCAAATATTATTTGGATTAAATATTTGGATGATGAACAAAATGAACCTAGTTATAAAGTTGAAAATATTATAATATCAAACTAGGTTTTAATTCAAAAATTAATATCTAAAATAAATAAAAAAGGATTAAAGTAAAAGAAATAAAATAAAGTTTCGGACAATAGGCTATAGAGAAACGTACAGAACATAACTTTTTGGAATTTAAAACTGGATTTAAAGCAACCATAATTAACATAGTCTAACTATAAATCTAATGCAATCTTCTGTGAGATTCTAAAACAAAAGGAAATATATCAATTTATTACTCAATTAAAACACCATATTAATGCTTGTTTCAACAAAATAATTTGATATAAACTTTATTGATATTACAATAAGTCTTTAACTCCAAAAATCATTGTGCTTTTAAATTCGTAGCCCTCTGAAAAACCTGTGCTTATTTGCTTTCTTTATTTCCCCTTTTGCGTAGCTTCCTTCTCAAATCGTCCGATCACTTTCCTGTCGTTTGTCTGAATTTTTAAAGCTTCCTCCCTTAAATTGTTTATTTTTGTTCCTTCAGTTGCTTTTTAAGTTGCATAATTAATTTTCAACACAACTTTGTTATCTTTTAATCTAACTTTTTTTTAATTAAACATCATAACATTAGCCACGCCAAACTCTTTCATTAATTAAATTAACGAGCAAAATTTCCTTTTGGTTATAATAACATGAGATATTCATCCATTCAAGCGTCAAGCTCCTTCTAATCGACATCTACTACTTTTAATTAATCTATTATAACTTTAAATCTTGGTAATGCCTCCACCCTATCCAATTAGATGTCTCCCTTTTATCTCATTATGCCATCGCTTGTACTAAAAAACATTATTAATTTTTGGCCCATGAGACCATCCCATTTTAACCACGTCACTCACTTTTCTTATTTTTGCACTGTGTGTACCTTTTATCAAATATCGCATCATTCGGTAGAAATTCGTGAAACAAACTAGTCATAAATCCAACCCGATTCATCAACTATTGCGAGTTATCCATGTTATAAACTCTACAAATGGTGAATGAAGTTCACCTCCTCGATATTTCATTGTTGTTTGTGTATTTTATTTTGGAAATCTGCTAGCGTGAACCAATAATTTATAATAGTTATTCCAAGGACCTCTTCGTCATTGTTTCAATGATCCCATTATCCATGTCTAAGGCTCGACTATGTAAACAAACTCATTCCTTTTCCTTGATACTTCTATGCTTGAATGAATTTGATTAGCACCATGTGTTCTATATAGTGCCAGATTATGACAAGTTTCAAAAATTATGAACTATTTCCCAAGTACCGCCAGCCACATTATGTCATTCACTAACATATGTTTTTCAAATACAATGTAATTACCATTTCATGTGATGACTCATGGATATTAACAACATTTATGCTTTCACACTACTCCAAATTTTCAACTATGCTAGGTTTTCATCTATCAAAATATATTACTACCAATAGACTTGACATAAGGAGGTGTTCTCATTGCCTGACAAATCATCGACTTTAAACCTTTCATTGATGCTGGTAAATAGCACTCGAATTATTTTAAATTCATTGACATGCTTTATTTATGTTATGTATCCATGATTATGTTGTTTTCACATCATTTTATCATTAATTTATGACCAAATTTGTTTTTGTTTACTCTATCCATCTGCTCAATCCTCGAGATACCATATTTTAAATGAGACATTTGCTAGCTTTGTATCCCTATCAAAAATAATGTGTATCACAACGAGGATAGCATTGGAAATAAAATTTAATTCAAGCCAATATAATTCTCATTTCATTGTGTTTGTTATCCATGTCCTCAGATGATAAACTACATCAGACAATATACAAAAGCATGACTACACTTATTTTGTCCCACATTCATCGGATGCTTTCACGATAGATACCTTATAATCAACCATTCTCTATTACATAGTTGATTAAGATAAATCCACTTGGTGGCCCTTTAATACGTGCATATTTGACCTCCTCTAACATGACACCCAATTATTGACCACCACATGTCCTCTTGAAGTGTTGATCGCTTCGTAAATCTCACCAACTGTTGAAAACCTTCTAACACAAAACCAACAACACATTTTATTAAATTTTTCAATTGCTTTAAATACCTTAAATTATAATTTAAATCATCATTTTTTAATGAATTTTAAACATTTCATTTTAAACATTAGAGTTTAAACTTAAAATATTTAAAATTAAATTGTAATATTTTACATAAACATAAAAATAAACAAAATTTTAATTTTAAACAAACAACCCAAAATAAACAAGACCTTAAAATCAACAAAAATGAAATAACATCTATGAAAATTGATTTTTGATGCCAGATGATGAAGAAAATCAACATGTGAAAACAAAAATTCTAAAATTCTTCAAATTTTCAAGTGGGTCCCCAATTTTGGGGTCATTGTGAAGTGGTCACAACAAATGACGACTCTATTGGGAAATGTTCCTAGATATTTCAGACTTAAAAACCCAACTCTGAAACCAACACAACCAAAAAAATTAGAAACATGAGCATCAGTAATATCCTAAGAATGTGAAAAGACAACTTCAATATAGAAAAATTGAAACATTTGCATCTGCTTGGTGTGTGCTCTATGATTCATTTAGCTTTCTTGATACTATTCAAATTTCCATTATCAGCTTTGCAATTAGGCTATAGAAATTTGCTCTTTTAAGTGCACTCTTGTATTGCTCTCTTCAAGACATTGCTCTACTTCCGGTAAGGTGTTTATGGCCCTGGTAGAGATTATATGAATCTCCCAAAATTAGGTGAATTTTATATTTTACATATTTCTTTATTTCAGTCTAAACCTAGATCCACTGCCATTCAAGTGTCTATATCCCTGGTGAAGGTTATCTAGACCGTGGTGAATAATTTGGCCTTACTTTCCATTGTATTTTCTTTACTTGCATTTTATTCAAGCTTTAAATCACTTTTGTAAAATTCACCTGCCACTTGGGTTAGATATCAAGGCTAAAAATTGAGCTCTTGAGATTTTCACCTAAAATATGCAAAACTATATAACTTCATCTTTCAAGATTTCAATGAATATTCTTTAAATACGTATTCAGTATTTGTGAAGCTTTTGCAAGATGATTCCACTATTCCAAGTTTCATTATCTTAGTCCAAATTCATAAAGATATACACTAAACAAGCAATCCAAAATTTGGCAAAACCAACTTATTGCTAGACAAACAAAAGAAACACATCCAAAATTTCACAAACACAAAACAAAACATAAGCAAAACAACCAATTAACTATAAAACCAAGAATACCAAAACAATTTACAAAAAATATACACTATGTACAAGATGATGCAAAAAATTTAAGACTTTTTATTCCTAGATACCAGTTGCGATTTTCACCATTTAAAAGACATCTATCATGATATGCGTACCAAGTTTTATAGGAATCCAATAAAAATAAGATTAGGCCAAAAATATAACCTCACATTGTGCCTATTTCATTTTGCCAATTTGATTCAATTATATTATCAATCCTATAGTGAAACTTCAACACATTGAAATGGTAAGACAATGATTGATTTTTAATTCTTTCTTATTTATTCTTTAAAATGTAGTTTTCACAATTCAATTCATGATTTAGAATTGGGATTTCTTTTTCAAATATGAGGTCTTGCAAAAAGGAGCCTATTTCTAAAAAATTTGAAACCAATTTATTTTTCATTTTTTAGGCCAATTGAACTTGTATAACAATTTGCAAGCATTTAGGATGTCTCTTAAACAAGAATCATTACAATATTGAATCTTAGATTTAATAATTATTTCTCTATGGACTTGATTCAAAGTTTCAATCATGTTTTATTTTATTTTATTTATGGCAATATATTTAGGAGTTGTTTCCAATTCCTTATTAACAACACTTGATATTTTATTATCAAAATCATGAGCATCTAAAGGAACATCATATAACTTATTACCTGGAATTTCCATCGATAACAAAGATGAAGATTCTACCTTGTCATCCATGATTAACACATCATGAGTAGCATTTACCAAAATTTTGTGAGCCATTGCAATTTCTTCTTTTTCTTCATGAGCTTCATCATTGTCATCTTTTAGCCATTCATATTTATCAACTACATGTTTTTCAAAAACACAAAAATTAGGTACCCAATTAAAAATATGTCCATATTTTTCAAACCATAAGTCTTGTCTATCTAAGGATGTGTCAAATAACACATCTCTCTGATCAACTACTTGTGTCGTTTACAATATAAAATTTTTACCTTTTGAATGAATAGGAGTCATTTCTAATTCCTTATTAACCATCAATGATATTTCTTTATTTGAATCTCCAAGACAATCATGTAAATTTATACCCAAATTTTTAGTAGTCAATAGCAAAATATAAGACTTCACCTTTTCCTCATTCATAACAAATGAGTCATAAGAAATATTTATCATTTCTTCATTTTCAATTTTAGAAAGGTGTTCAATAAATTCATCTTCAAAGTGATTCAATTTTAGAACTTCTCTATTTCTGCAATTGGCACGTCATTTTCGGATTGAATGAAAATTTCAAAATCTTCATTTGAGTTCGAATTTTCAACATATTGCATATCAAGTGAAATTGAAATTTCATCAGTAGTATTGTAAGAAAATAATGATTCCTCATGTATTTTTAAACAATTATAATAATTGTCATATAGACCCATGTAATGAAACTCTATTGCATCTTTCTCATAATTTTCAAGCTCTTCAAGAAACTCTTCTTCAAATTCACCTTCAACCATTTTTGGTAACTCAAGGGCTTCTACAGTAGTGGAATCAATTCTTGTATTTTGATTTATAAAATTATCCTAATATTCTTTTGTGAATAATGTCTCTAACCACTTTATTTTTAAAGGCTCACATGTTTCTAAAACTGAGTTAATTTCTACATATGTATGAGCTTTTTTATCACAAACCTCGTTGGTGGATGTTGGTTTTGAAACTTGTACTTCCTCTTGGATAATATCTGGGGTGGTTGTGAAATTTGAACATTCAACTTCATCCCATTGATTGTTCATATTACACATCATTGGATTCGAGGGTGCTAAATTAGATGATCAATATTGGTTTAAATCCATATCTCTTAAAGAATAGTTCATGATGGGAGAAGGTTGTGCTTCAACATGACTCATGGGTGGCATATGATTTTGAGACTTAGGATTAAGTAATGATAATTGACCTAAATCAATCTCTTTCAAAATACACCGTTGTTGATCCACATCAATCCCTTTCAAAATACACTATTTTTCTATAGATATTGCCTTCTTGTAAGCTCTAGACAAGGATGGATTTTTAAGACATATTCTTATGCATGTAGAAGTAAAGGAATATATGGATTACAATTATATTTGAAGGACTTCTTTTGAAATAATGAAATATATCTCTATTTCGGTATACAACCTATGAAATCTATCATTAAATTGTCTTATAGATTCATTAGATTCTTTATAGAGAGGCAAACTGATTTGATAACAAATTTGTGTAAACCAATGTTCCAAAATTTCAAGAAATTTTGTTTCTAGTTGAGCCCAATAATTAATATAACCTATAGGTAAATTGATAAACCAGTCCTTCACGAATTCATATAATGTCAGAGGAAATAATCTATAGGCTACATCTTCATGCACAATTTGAAAATGAACTATAGCATTTTTGTATGCCTGAATATGTTCCTTTGTTGTACTCTTTCCATCATGCTTATAATGAGGTAAATAATTTTTTTCCATTGAACCAATTTCAACATGAAATACTATGTGTGAAGAAATTTCAACAATTGAATCATAACCATATTTCCAAATTTATAGCAAATCCACATTAATACATCATAAATAGAGAAATGTCAACTTTTTTTTTTTTTTTAAATGTCAAAATTTGAACAAACTTCAAATGTTTAAAATCAAATATTACCTTTCAGGCCTAGCACCAATTCTATTGAGGTATAATTTCACCCAATCGTGAAATCACCCTCATAGTTAGGATTTTAGGATTAAAATCCCCTCTTGCAAAGAAATGTGAATTTATCCAAGGTTCCTTTCACTTAATGTAGTTATATATCATGAAAATTCATTAAATAAGTGCTTAGAATACCTTAGTGATTTGCAAGCAACCGTTAACAAGGGGCTTGGATTTATAAAGTATTTTTATTTGAAATCTTTGTATGTGATCTTTCATAAAAATTTCCTTTCAATGTCACAATTAAGTCTGCCTTAAGTATAAGTTTCTATGTTTCAAACTTAACCGAAATTCTAATAATCTTTTATTTGTATAATACTCTACTCTCATGAACCACTTTGAGCATTATACTAACAATTTAGGCTTGACCTTGTCTATGAAATTTACGTGAAATGAAAGATAATAAATAACCCTTTTAAACCCTAATTATAAAGTTAAATTACTTTATAATATTAATAAGGACTTATAAAGTTTACTTAAATCATAAAATAACATTTATTTTATTCAAAATAAATTCACGTAAATTTTAAAGAACAATGTACATGGATCTTAATTATAAAGTTTTGAGCTTTATAATATTAAAACTAAAATCCACATAAATTTCTCTTTGATATAATATTTATTTATCCAAATATTAAATTGAATTAAATATTTGGAAACAAATAAATATGAGCCCTCATTGTAAAGTTTGGATCTTCAAAATTCAAGATCAAAGTCTTAATAAACCAAACTTAATTAATGTGTATAAATATCAATTATGAACTTTAAACTTTATGATATTAAAGCTAAAGTTCATATAATTTTTCCTCTTCTGTAAGATTTATTCACCCAAATATTATTTGGATTAAATATTTGGATGATGAACAAAATGAACCTAGTTATAAAGTTGAAAATATTATAATATCAAACTAGGTTTTAATTCAAAAATTAATATCTAAAATAAATAAAAAAGGATTAAAGTAAAAGAAATAAAATAAAGTTTCGGACAACAGGCTATAGAGAAACCTATAGAACAGAACTTTTTGGAATTTAAAACTAGATTTAAAGCAACCAGAATTAACACAGTCTGACTATAAATCTAATGCAATATTCTGTGGGATTCTAAAACAAAAGGAAATATATCAAATTATTACTCAATTAAAACACCATATTAATGCTTGTTTCAACAAAATAATTTGATATAAACTTTATTGATATTACAATAAGTCTTTAACTCCAAAAATCATTGTGCTTTTAAATTCGTAGCCCTCTGAAAAACCTGTGCTTATTTGCTTTCTTTATTTCCCCTTTTGCGTAGCTTCCTTCTCAAATCGTCCGATCACTTTCCTGTCGTTTGTCTGAATTTTTAAAGCTTCCTCCCTTAAATTGTTTATTTTTGTTCCTTCAGTTGCTTTTTAAGTTGCATAATTAATTTTCAACACAACTTTGTTATCTTTTAATCTAACTTTTTTTTAATTAAACATCATAACATTAGCCACGCCAAACTCTTTCATTAATTAAATTAACGAGCAAAATTTCCTTTTGGTTATAATAACATGAGATATTCATCCATTCAAGCGTCAAGCTCCTTCTAATCGACATCTACTACTTTTAATTAATCTATTATAACTTTAAATCTTGGTAATGCCTCCACCCTATCCAATTAGATGTCTCCCTTTTATCTCATTATGCCATCGCTTGTACTAAAAAACATTATTAATTTTTGGCCCATGAGACCATCCCATTTTAACCACGTCACTCACTTTTCTTATTTTTGCACTGTGTGTACCTTTTATCAAATATCGCATCATTCGGTAGAAATTCGTGAAACAAACTAGTCATAAATCCAACCCGGTTCATCAACTACTGTAAGTTATCCATGTTATAAACTCTACAAATGGTGAATGAAGTTCACCTCCTGATATTTCATTGTTGTTTGTGTATTTTATTTTGGAAATCTGCTAGCGTGAACCAATAATTTATAATAGTTATTCCAAGGACCTCTTCGTCATTGTTTCAATGATCCCATTATCCATGTCTAAGGCTCGACTATGTAAACAAACTCATTCCTTTTCCTTGATACTTCTATGCTTGAATGAATTTGATTAGCACCATGTGTTCTATATAGTGCCAGATTATGACAAGTTTCAAAAATTATGAACTATTTCCCAAGTACCGCCAGCCACATTATGTCATTCACTAACATATGTTTTTCAAATACAATGTAATTACCATTTCATGTGATGACTCATGGATATTAACAACATTTATGCTTTCACACTACTCCAAATTTTCAACTATGCTAGGTTTTCATCTATCAAAATATATTACTACCAATAGACTTGACATAAGGAGGTGTTCTCATTGCCTGACAAATCATCGACTTTAAACCTTTCATTGATGCTGGTAAATAGCACTCGAATTATTTTAAATTCATTGACATGCTTTATTTATGTTATGTATCCATGATTATGTTGTTTTCACATCATTTTATCATTAATTTATGACCAAATTTGTTTTTGTTTACTCTATCCATCTGCTCAATCCTCGAGATACCATATTTTAAATGAGACATTTGCTAGCTTTGTATCCCTATCAAAAATAATGTGTATCACAACGAGGATAGCATTGGAAATAAAATTTAATTCAAGCCAATATAATTCTCATTTCATTGTGTTTGTTATCCATGTCCTCAGATGATAAACTACATCAGACAATATACAAAAGCATGACTACACTTATTTTGTCCCACATTCATCGGATGCTTTCACGATAGATACCTTATAATCAACCATTCTCTATTACATAGTTGATTAAGATAAATCCACTTGGTGGCCCTTTAATACGTGCATATTTGACCTCCTCTAACATGACACCCAATTATTGACCACCACATGTCCTCTTGAAGTGTTGATCGCTTCAGTAAATCTCACCAACTGTTGAAAACCTGCTAACACAAAACCAACAACACATTTTATTAAATTTTTCAATTGCTTTAAATACCTTCAATTATAATTTAAATCATCATGGTATTATGTCTTTTTAATGAATTTTAAACATTTCATTTTAAACATTAGAGTTTAAACTTAAAATATTTAAAATTAAATTGTAATATTTTACATAAATATAAAAATAAACAAAATTTTAATTTTAAACAAACAACCCAAAATAAACAAGACCTTAAAATCAACAAAAATGAAATAACATCTATGAAAATTGATTTTTGATGCCAGATGATGAAGAAAATCAACATGTGAAAACAAAAATTCTAAAATTCTTCAAATTTTCAAGGGGGTCCCCAATTTTGGGGTCATTGTGAAGTGGTCACTACAAATGACGACTCTACTGGAAAATATTCCTAGAAATTTTAGACTTAATAACCCAACTCTGAAATCAAAAAACCATAAAAATTAGAAACATGAGCATTAGTAATATCCAGAGAATGTGAAAAGACAACTTCAATATAGAAAAATTGAAACATTTGCATCTGCTTGGTGTGTGCTCTATGATTCATTTAGCTTTCTTGATACTATTCAAATTTCCATTATCAGCTTTGCAATTAGGCTATAGAAATTTGCTCTTTTAAGTGCACTCTTGTATTGCTCTCTTCAAGACATTGCTCTACTTCCGGTAAGGTGTTTATGGCCCTGGTAGAGATTATATGAATCTCCCAAAATTAGGTGAATTTTATATTTTACATATTTCTTTATTTTAGTCTAAACCTAGATCCACTGCCATTCAAGCGTCTATATCCCTGGTGAAGGTTATCTAGACCGTGGTGAATAATTTGGCCTTACTTTCCATTGTATTTTCTTTACTTGCATTTTATTCAAGCTTTAAATCACTTTTGTAAAATTCACCTGCCACTTGGGTTAGATATCAAGGCTAAAAATTGAGCTCTTGAGATTTTCACCTAAAATATGCAAAACTATATAACTTCATCTTTCAAGATTTCAATGAATATTCTTTAAATACGTATTCAGTATTTGTGAAGCTTTTGCAAGATGATTCCACTATTCCAAGTTTCATTATCTTAGTCCAAATTCATAAAGATATACACTAAACATTTTTTTTTTTTTTGTTTTGTTTGTTTTTAAAATAGTTTTTTTTTGTTGTGGGAATGGGGGAGCCAAAAAACTTATTTTTTTCTTTTCAACACCACAAAAAAACCCCTGGGTGTTCTTCACTCCACAACAAACCACCAACAATCCAAAATTTGGCAAAACCAACTTATTGCTAGACAAACAAATGAAACACATCCAAAATTTCACAAACACAAAACAAAACATAAGCAAAACAACCAATTAACTATAAAACCAAGAATACCAAAACAATTTACAAAAAATATACACTATGTACAAGATGATGCAAAAAATTTAAGACTTTTTATTCCTAGATACCAGTTGCGATTTTCACCATTTAAAAGACATCTATCATGATATGCGTACCAAGTTTTATAGGAATCAAATAAAAATAAGATTAGGCCAAAAATATAACCTCACATTGTGCCTATTTCATTTTGCCAATTTGATTAAATTATATTATCAATCCTATAGTGAAACTTCAACACATTGAAATGGTAAGACAATGATTGATTTTTAATTCTTTCTTATTTATTCTTTAAAATGTAGTTTTCACAATTCAATTCATGATTTAGAATCAGGATTTCTTTTTCAAATATGAGGTCTTGCAAAAAGGAGCCTATTTCTAAAAAATTTGAAACCAATTTATTTTTCATTTTTTAGGCCAATTGAACTTGTATAACAATTTGCAAGCATTTAGGATGTCTCTTAAACAAGAATCATTACAATATTGAATCTTAGATTTAATAATTATTTCTCTATGGACTTGATTCAAAGTTTCAATCATGTTTTATTTTATTTTATTTATGGCAATATATTTAGGAGTTGTTTCCAATTCCTTATTAACAACACTTGATATTTTATTATCAAAATCATGAGCATCTAAAGGAACATCATATAACTTATTACCTGGAATTTCCATCGATAACAAAGATGAAGATTCTACCTTGTCATCCATGATTAACACATCATGAGTAGCATTTACCAAAATTTTGTGAGCCATTGCAATTTCTTCTTTTTCTTCATGAGCTTCATCATTGTCATCTTTTAGCCATTCATATTTATCAACTACATGTTTTTCAAAAACACAAAAATTAGGTACCCAATTAAAAATATGTCCATATTTTTCAAACCATAAGTCTTGTCTATCTAAGGATGTGTCAAATAACACATCTCTCTGATCAACTACTTGTGTCGTTTACAATATAAAATTTTTACCTTTTGAATGAATAGGAGTCATTTCTAATTCCTTATTAACCATCAATGATATTTCTTTATTTGAATCTCCAAGACAATCATGTAAATTTATACCCAAATTTTTAGTAGTCAATAGCAAAATATAAGACTTCACCTTTTCCTCATTCATAACAAATGAGTCATAAGAAATATTTATCATTTCTTCATTTTCAATTTTAGAAAGGTGTTCAATAAATTCATCTTCAAAGTGATTCAATTTTAGAACTTCTCTATTTCTGCAATTGGCACGTCATTTTCGGATTGAATGAAAATTTCAAAATCTTCATTTGAGTTCGAATTTTCAACATATTGCATATCAAGTGAAATTGAAATTTCATCAGTAGTATTGTAAGAAAATAATGATTCCTCATGTATTTTTAAACAATTATAATAATTGTCATATAGACCCATGTAATGAAACTCTATTGCATCTTTCTCATAATTTTCAAGCTCTTCAAGAAACTCTTCTTCAAATTCACCTTCAACCATTTTTGGTAACTCAAGGGCTTCTACAGTAGTGGAATCAATTCTTGTATTTTGATTTATAAAATTATCCTAATATTCTTTTGTGAATAATGTCTCTAACCACTTTATTTTTAAAGGCTCACATGTTTCTAAAACTGAGTTAATTTCTACATATGTATGAGCTTTTTTATCACAAACCTCGTTGGTGGATGTTGGTTTTGAAACTTGTACTTCCTCTTGGATAATATCTAGGGTGGTTGTGAAATTTGGACATTCAACTTCATCCCATTGATTGTTCACATTAGACATCATTTGATTCGAGGGTGCTAAATTAGATGATCAATATTGGTTTAAATCCATATCTCTTAAAGAATAGTTCATCATGGGAGAAGGTTGTGCTTCAACCTGACTCATGGGTGGCATATGATTTTGAGCCTTAGGATTAAGTAATGATAATTGACCTAAATCAATCTCTTTCAAAATACACCATTGTTGATCCACATCAATCCCTTTCAAAATACACTATTTTTCTATGGATATTGCCTTCTTGTAAGCTCTAGACAAGGATGGATTTTTAAGACATATCCTTATGCATGTAGAAGTAAAGGAATATATGGATTACAATTATATTTGAAGGACTTCTTTTGAAATAATGAAATATATCTCTATTTCGGTATACAACCTATGAAATCTATCATTAAATTGTCTTATAGATTCATTAGATTCTTTATAGAGAGGCAAACTGATTTGATAACAAATTTGTGTAAACCAATGTTCCAAAATTTCAAGAAATTTTGTTTCTAGTTGAGCCCAATAATTAATATAACCTATAGGTAAATTGATAAACCAGTCCTTCACGAATTCATATAATGTCAGAGGAAATAATCTATAGGCTACATCTTCATGCACAATTTGAAAATGAACTATAGCATTTTTGTATGCCTGAATATGTTCCTTTGTTGTACTCTTTCCATCATGCTTATAATGAGGTAAATAATATTTTTCCATTGAACCAATTTCAACATGAAATACTATGTGTGAAGAAATTTCAACAATTGAATCATAACCATATTTCCAAATTTATAGCAAATCCACATTAATACATCATAAATAGAGAAATGTCAACTTTTTTTTTTTTTTTTAAATGTCAAAATTTGAACAAACTTCAAATGTTTAAAATCAAATATTACCTTTCAGGCCTAGCACCAATTCTATTGAGGTATAATTTCACCCAATCGTGAAATCACCCTCATAGTTAGGATTTTAGGATTAAAATCCCCTCTTGCAAAGAAATGTGAATTTATCCAAGGTTCCTTTCATTTAATGTAGTTGTATATCATGAAAATTCATTAAATAAGTGCTTAGAATACCTTAGTGATTTGCAAGCAACCGTTAACAAGGGGCTTGGATTTATAAAGTATTTTTATTTGAAATCTTTGTATGTGATCTTTCATAAAAATTTCCTTTCAATGTCACAATTAAGTCTGCCTTAAGTATAAGTTTCTATGTTTCAAACTTAACCGAAATTCTAATAATCTTTTATTTGTATAATACTCTACTCTCATGAACCACTTTGAGCATTATACTAACAATTTAGGCTTGACCTTGTCTATGAAATTTACGTGAAATGAAAGATAATAAATAACCCTTTTAAACCCTAATTATAAAGTTAAATTACTTTATAATATTAATAAGGACTTATAAAGTTTACTTAAATCATAAAATAACATTTATTTTATTCAAAATAAATTCACGTAAATTTTAAAGAACAATGTACATGGATCTTAATTATAAAGTTTTGAGCTTTATAATATTAAAACTAAAATCCACATAAATTTCTCTTTGATATAATATTTATTTATCCAAATATTAAATTGAATTAAATATTTGGAAACAAATAAATATGAGCCCTCATTGTAAAGTTTGGATCTTCAAAATTCAAGATCAAAGTCTTAATAAACCAAACTTAATTAATGTGTATAAATATCAATTATGAACTTTAAACTTTATGATATTAAAGCTAAAGTTCATATAATTTTTCCTCTTCTGTAAGATTTATTCACCCAAATATTATTTGGATTAAATATTTGGATGATGAACAAAATGAACCTAGTTATAAAGTTGAAAATATTATAATATCAAACTAGGTTTTAATTCAAAAATTAATATCTAAAATAAATAAAAAAGGATTAAAGTAAAAGAAATAAAATAAAGTTTCGGACAATAGGCTATAGAGAAACCTATTAAACAGAACTTTTTGGAATTTAAAACTAGATTTAAAGCAACCATAATTAACATAGTCTAACTATAAATCTAATGCAATATTCTGTGGGATTCTAAAACAAAAGGAAATATATCAATTTATTACTCAATTAAAACACCATATTAATGCTTGTTTCAACAAAATAATTTGATATAAACTTTATTGATATTACAATAAGTCTTTAACTCCAAAAATCATTGTGCTTTTAAATTCGTAGCCCTCTGAAAAACCTGTGCTTCTTTGCTTTCTTTATTTCCCCTTTTGCGTAGCTTCCTTCTCAAATCGTCCGATCACTTTCCTGTCGTTTGTCTGAATTTTTAAAGCTTCCTCCCTTAAATTGTTTATTTTTGTTCCTTCAGTTGCTTTTTAAGTTGCATAATTAATTTTCAACACAACTTTGTTATCTTTTAATCTAACTTTTTTTTAATTAAACATCATAACATTAGCCACGCCAAACTCTTTCATTAATTAAATTAACGAGCAAAATTTCCTTTTGGTTATAATAACATGAGATATTCATCCATTCAAGCGTCAAGCTCCTTCTAATCGACATCTACTACTTTTAATTAATCTATTATAACTTTAAATCTTGGTAATGCCTCCACCCTATCCAATTAGATGTCTCCCTTTTATCTCATTATGCCATCGCTTGTACTAAAAAATATTATTAATTTTTGGCCCATGAGACCATCCCATTTTAACCACGTCACTCACTTTTCTTATTTTTGCACTGTGTGTACCTTTTATCAAATATCGCATCATTCGGTAGAAATTCGTGAAACAAACTAGTCATAAATCCAACCCGGTTCATCAACTACTGTAAGTTATCCATGTTATAAACTCTACAAATGGTGAATGAAGTTCACCTCCTGATATTTCATTGTTGTTTGTGTATTTTATTTTGGAAATCTGCTAGCGTGAACCAATAATTTATAATAGTTATTCCAAGGACCTCTTCGTCATTGTTTCAATGATCCCATTATCCATGTCTAAGGCTCGACTATGTAAACAAACTCATTCCTTTTCCTTGATACTTCTATGCTTGAATGAATTTGATTAGCACCATGTGTTCTATATAGTGCCAGATTATGACAAGTTTTAAAAATTATGAACTATTTCCCAAGTACCGCCAGCCACATTATGTCATTCACTAACATATGTTTTTCAAATACAATGTAATTACCATTTCATGTGATGACTCATGGATATTAACAACATTTATGCTTTCACACTACTCCAAATTTTCAACTATGCTAGGTTTTCATCTATCAAAATATATTACTACCAATAGACTTGACATAAGGAGGTGTTCTCATTGCCTGACAAATCATCGACTTTAAACCTTTCACTGATGCTGGTAAATAGCACTCGAATTATTTTAAATTCATTGACATGCTTTATTTATGTTATGTATCCATGATTATGTTGTTTTCACATCATTTTATCATTAATTTATGA
>JAQPPZ010009354.1:0-21699 GCA_028583015.1 Wollemia nobilis | reverse complement strand
ATGTTTTAATGCTACGGTAGTAATGATGTTACTGGACGAGCCAGTATCTACCAACACTCTCTTGTACGGGATATCGTTGACCCGCACGATAACCTGCAGGGGTGGATCTGCCATGTCATTCAATATTGTTTTAACTTCATCCTCTCTAAAGGTAATGACCGGCTTCGTACATCGTTTCACATGTCCCACGAAGTTATTGAAAGAATTTGCTTCGTGAGGCTGTAACTCGATGGCTTTCAAAATTTCCATGAGAGCTTCCCTATGGGGTGTTGATTGTTGAATAAGCTCGTAAATGAAAAGCCTAGCCGATGTGGTCCGCAAACTCTACGTGAGTTTGGTCCGTATCATGACCTTGGGTCTAGGTAGAGGCAACTGCATAGGGCGTTGTTGAGGTTGCGATGTTGTTGGAACTTCTCTTGTATCTACCTCGGGGGCAACTCCTGGGTACTTTTTTTTCCTAGTCACTATGCTGATCATTCCCATAAATCCTTGCATGGGAATATTTTGTCGCACCTCATTGACCTGAAGAGGTTTTGCCTATGCCTTGTGGGCAGGCAAAGGGTCCTTGAAAACCCCCATCTATTGATTATTTTGCGCTATGGGGTTGTCCACTGCCAATGTTTTATTGTCGATCAAATATTGTATTAATCCCTTGAATTTCCAACATCCATTCAGGTCATGTCCCCTTCGCCTATGGAACCTACAATATAATTCCTCTCTGTATCCCTTAGGCTTGGGAGCATTAGGATCTATAGTTTGGATTTTTGGAAGGGTGACTAAATTTGCCGCTGACAAGCGATCAAATAGGGAGTCCCTAGACTCCACATAAGGGGTGAATTGTCACCTAGGGTGACGCTACTGATTTTGCTCCTGTTTTTTATTTTCTCTTTCATAGGTAGGAGGCACTGCCTAATAATTAGCCTTTTGGGGCTGTATTTCTTGCACAGGCTTGGGGACATTTATCCCAACTTGATTAATCATAGTGGGTTGTGATTGCATAGTCCCGGTCTTAGTGTTTTTGTTCCACTATTTATTTTTAGGCTTGGCGATTGTGCCCTCCCCTATTTTGATCTCTTCTATAACTCTAGCTTGTGCCAAAGCTTCTTCTAGGTTGGCATATTGCTGTAGCTACAATAGCCCAGAGATCAACTTTAAGCAACTTCATGCAAACATCTGTGTGAGGTCAGACATAGGGGGAAGGTAAGGTAGCTTAGAAAGCAAAGCCCTCCATCGATTCCTATATGCTACCATTGTCTCTTCCTCATATTGCCTGAGGCTGGCCAGATCACTCAGCGATGCCTTCTTCTTGGTGTTGAAGGCAAAGCGTTCAAGGAATGCATCTACTAATTGATCTAGGTTATTTATGCTATGCTTCGGTAACTATGTGAACCAATCTAAGGCAGGGCCTACGAATGTGGTTATGAATGTCCTAAGCAACAATGCATCATTATCTTGAATGCTAAAGCATTGGCTCAGGAATCTTGTGACATGTTCTTGAGCATCCTCTTCACCTTTAAAGACTTCCAACTGAGGCAACTTGAAATGTTTGGGGTAAAGAGGTGTGGGCATTGAGGGATGCACTGGATGACTATGGAGTTGACGTAATGTGGGCTTTTGATGCACATAAGCTTTTGTCTCCATAGACTCCAAACGCTCTAATAGCGCTTTGTATGCATCGAAAGATTTAATTTCTTCCTCTTTTGTTTTCTCCCGTTGTGAGTTATGGGAGACTGGAGGCCTATGGGGGGTGGCTGAATGGCAGCCCTCCCGCCTTGATAAGGCATTTCAGCCCATTCTATTTTTGGTTCATATTCCTCATGAACTTCCTAAGGAGTCTCTGGGCAAGACCTATGACCCTGAGTGAGTCCTCGTTGAGGGTACCCATCATTGTTTCAGGGAGTAGCCTCCCTCTCGGGTCTATAAGGTCTTGGAGGCAAAGCTTGACGAGGTCGTGGAGACCTGTCCTGCACCAAAGGATTATACCTCTCATATTGTTCTACTTTTTGGGTGTGAGGGGTTGGCCATCTCTCAGGTAGTTTATAACGTAGCTCATCCGCTTTGCACTGCATGCGCTCTTTATTGAGGTGGTATAAGTACTCTAACTCTTGATGACCTTGCTCAAGCTGCGTGATGCGGGCTTGGTGGGCGGCATGTCTGGCGACTGTCGGGTCAATTTGGTCTGCCATATTTTGTTCAGGAGGCTTGAATGTTTCTCCTATGTATTTACCTCGGTCTTGATGATCTAAAATTTCAATGGGTCGCTTCCCTCTATCAAGGTTGGCGGCATTTACTTGAGGCTCTGGCCTCGATGGGTGACCATGATATCTAGCAGGTGTGGAAACACAAGGTTCTCGCGTTGTATGTTGTTCTCGAGGAATGCGATGGTCTTCCTCGTACTCCCTTTCATGGGTGTGAAAGGGGTGGGTGGAGTTAGCTCGCCCTATGTGGAGAGCCCTACTCTCTAGGTTTTGTATTTTAGTTCTAATGGGAGGCAAAGGAGAGGTGTCGTATTCATGTTGTCTCTCCTCATGGACACTATGCCTCTCTAGCACTTCATCGTGTTGTGGCCACTCAGATCTAGCCTCAAAAGGTAGTTTTCTATTTACGTCGAGTGCCACATGTAAAGCTTCTTCCCAAAAGGGGCTATGTTGAATGGGCATACCCCACAGAGGGGGGTCCCAATAATTCCTTCTTGATGTGGCCTGATGTGGACTTTCTTGTAGGCCAGACCGCCAAGGTGGTATGGCCAAGTCCTCAGGGCTAAAGCGAAGGCGACCAGCGCCCTATCTTTGTGCACCTTCCATAGCATCCACCCTTGATTGGGCTTGGCTATGATTGTACACCATTGTGGTGCTCTTCTACTAGCTAAGCAGATTTTTATCTCGTTTATGATGATTTTTTTTTTGTTACACTAAGCAAAAATGAACACACACATACACAAACAATGATTATCTCTTTTAAGGATTAATAGTGTGTCCTAAACTGGTTTAGTGTATTTTGATGTTTTGTTTTGTTTTTGAAAGTTTTGAAGAATTTTTAAATGCAGAATGTTGGCTCATATGACTCCCATAAATGGTCGCCCCTTCAATATACCATTGTCGGACCGATATACCAACCTCTCTATATACCCGCCCTTACGAGAGGGAAACTATAGGTATGTGAGAGCAAATGGTACGTGGAACATAGGAGGTACGGAAGGGGGATTGTCCTATTAATGACACCTACCATAGAAGACATCCTCACGCACATGGGAATCATCCCAGTGACACTCGATCAGCTTTCGTCAAGATTTACGCCTAACAACAGTGACAATTAGGGGAAATGGATGCAAAGTCAAGCCAAGGTGGTGATGAACCCATCGTTGGTCTTGCTCAAGGGTTGGGGTCTTACGACCAACTCCTTGGTTAAAAACATGCCATGTGATGTGTGTGTGGTTTATTTTACTTAAAATTGAAACATGCAAGCAACCACTATTTTCCTTAGGCACGCAAAAATTGATAGAAAGTGAAAGCATAAAACCAAAAAATGACAAAGATAGTTTTGGAACCCTTACCTCTCTCTGCCCAGACTTGTTGTTTCTGATCCTCGGCTCTAAAAATTTATAGATAGAAATTTGTCCCTCTGTGAGACGAATTACAGAACAGAATTTGTCCCTACCAGAGACGAATTTAAATTTGTCTCGGGGTCAAACGAATTATAGTAAAGTATTCGTCACAGTCAAAGATGAATAACAGTCTGCTTTAAAAAAATTATACCTGTCAAGCATCAAACACAAAAATGGATCAGTTACTTGATCTTAAAAACTAGGGGACAGGGTCCCACCATGATTGCCACTGAAAGCATGAGATTTCGGAAGTTTTTGAAAGGAAAACTATTTCGATGCATTCAAAATCAAAACTAACGCTTAAGTCCTAAAACGTGAAGTGCATTAAATGAAAGAGGCAAATTGATTGAAATGAGATACAAGAATTTAGAGAAGTCACAGCCCCTTTTATTTAACTCTTTAACCTCGGTTACAAAATCGCCTCCTCCCTTTTTAGGGGTTAGGAGCGTTAAATGGATTTGGTTACAATCATGATCAATAAATCCTTCTCCCGCATGCCCACATTTGAAATGGGCGGGCCAAAGTGTTGCCACCGCTTATGCTGATGAGTCCTCGATCCTTGCTGCTCCTCTTGCGTTCAAAGAAACAACAAAGGCGTTAGTAGCACCTGCTGCAAATAGGAAAAGTTTGTTCCTTGAAATTAATAAAAGATGCATGTAAAAGATTATCAAAATCAGTGAGTAAAATGAATCTAAATCACCTACAAATCTGACAGAGACCAAAAGACCTTACCAGAGGGCCACTGTCATCAAAACAGTTGACCAATCTGCATTCAACTGAAATTTGTCCCTGGCCAGGACGAATTCTGCTGTAATTCATCCCCGGGTGGGACGAATTCGCCTGTGATGAAAAGCCGAAGTGATGTCATCTAAATGTCGAACCTCGGGACCTCCAGAAGATCTACAGACAGAGGGGTTAAGTAATTGGGGCCATTTTGGGATGACCCAGATGGTCGGATTCTCCCAATTTGGCCTCTATCCATGGGAATTCAACGTCGCTACTTGCAAGTTAGTGAGGGCCACAAAATTGACAAAGCATGATAATATTTAATCAAAATTAGAAACTACCTAAACAGCATAGCATGTAATAGAAGATAAACTAGTGATAACATAATATATTAAAATGAAACTTAAAAGAAAAGTGTGGGGTGCCCAAGCGGGCCGCCCTCGTTAGAACTTGATTCTGATGCCAATCCACTAGGGATGGGCCCAAAATCTCTTGGGATGGGGTGTTAGCAAATTGGTGGATTCAATGTGGTCAAATGTTGGGTTTGGGTTCAGATCCACACTTCCAAAAGCCACCCAATAACCTCCCTTGTGAAAGATATTAATGGATGTGAAAGGGTGAATCAAAAAAGGGGTGCAATAGGGTGTTCAATTTGGCAGCACTTCATTGCTTGAAAATGCCTCCAACCTGTCCTCATTTGGGTGGGAAATTCCACCATTTTATAGACCCATGGGGTCTTTTTGGAGGGGCATGTAGGGATGCCATGTGGCGGCCATGCCTTCCCAAGAGGGAGGAGACTCCTCCCTGACTTGGGCTTCCATGACTGCCCTTGTGATAGTCCTCTAACTACCAACCTACCCACCTACACGCGCATGCACGATAGGAGGCAATAATTGACTGTCTTCAACTGCCACTTGGTGGCATTTTTCTTTTTGACCATTAAATCTAGAATTCGTCCTGACCAGAGACGATTTCAGAATTCATCCCTGGGTGAGACGAATCCTAGTTAGTATTCGTCCCTAGGTGAGACGAATACTGGGCAAAGTGCCTGAATGTGCCAAAGTGCTTCTTGACCTTACAAAATTGCTATGAAAGTGGTTAGGACCACTGTTTAACCTCTGAGGGCTGCCCTGGGGGCTGTGTGTGTCAAAGCGATCAGTGTTTGCAATCACATAATCGGATTGGTGCTATTTTGGTGTCTATAATTCCATTAATAAGCCTGCAATGGACCCATTAGATGTCTCAAAAACATAGAGACTTGTTGCAAAAAATAATTCATACTCCCAGACTAGTGCTCGCAAACCATGAAATCAAAGTGTCTCATAAAAATAATTCTTACTAGAAAAATCCCTTGGAACCAAAGTGTCTCACAAAAATAATGTGAATATAGGATGGATAAAGAACCACAAAAACTATAAGGGATGTCCAAATTGACTCCGCAAGCATAAGTAGTGGTATCCACCTGTATGACACAATGGGTTGAATAACAAGGTCCAAAAAATGGACAACCAACAAAACAAGGGCACCAATGCTAGGAGTGTCAGGTTCAACCGAGAGTGCACTCCATGATACAATAATTTTTTAAAAACATCATTGAAAAAAGTCTTGAAACTAAAAAATGGACACCACCATTGTGTCCATCTTGAAAAAAACTTTCCGACTATAAATACCCCTCCATTAACTTCAAATGAGAAATTGAAGTGAAAATGAGAGATTTGGTTGACCAAAAATATATTTTTTTTAGTTTTAATAATATTTTTTAGTTAATGTTTATAGGAATTGCCAATGTAAAGATCCTATAAAATAATAAAATAAAAATATATTTGTTTTGATATAAATGAAGTTAGTGAATATCTTCTTATACTTTTTAGAGATTTTATAAACAATATATACCTCTAAAAATTAAAGGCTACTATAAAGAAAGCTAGAAGAATACACCCTCCCTAAAATATAAAACAAAAAAGGAATTTAATTATTAGGTTACAAATGACACTTTTCTCTTAGCCCTTTGAAAGAGAAGGAGATTTAAAATTTTGGGTTCCCATGAGTGAAAGTTATGAGGGGTGAGGGGCTCAATTGAATTCATATTAACACAAGAGAGAGATTGAAGTTTTAAATTACCAATACTCCCCCCCTTAAAACTTCAATTATGGAAAATTTTAGGTTTATGAAAACTTTTATGAAAAAGTTATTTAAACTTTTATATATATTTATAACCTTTAAAAAATTTGTTAAGATTTAATTTAAAATAGATTTAACAATAACACCCTTAGAGAGTAAAATACATTTATAGATTTAACAATAACACCCTTAGAGAATAAGAAAAGGTGAGAAAAGAATATATTAATAAACTAAATGATAAGAAAGAGTAAAAAATTAATTTCAAAGGAAAAAAGTAACTTCTTGTGTAAAATTATTATTTTAACAATAACAATTAATTTAGAAGATGCTATAAGGAAGATAGCTTTTCTCAAATTTTGATAAACAAGATAGGTGAGAAAAAAATTTCAAAGAAAATTGTTGTTAAGAAAATATATGTCAGGCCTTTATACCAAGTTTCCAAAAAACTTGCCCTTACGTGAGGGAGACTATAAGCTTTTAGGAGCTTGATACATGGAACGTAGACAAAAGATATTTGAGTGAAATGGTGTATCAAAGTAATTTTAAAGATATGATTTTATTAAAAAATTATAAATTAAATTACTTTGAAAGAAAAGTAGATATCTTGATAAACTATTTAAAAGTTTAACAAAAAATAAAAATATTATCTTAAAACAAAATATTCTCTAAAATAATCCAATATTGTAAATTTCCTTATGTAATAAATTTTAAATAAAAAATAAATATTAGATATCTAATTTTGAAAGGAAATATCCCTTATTGAGATAAATAAACCAATATTTGTAAATTTATGTTATAAATTTAAAATAAAGAAGATAAACAACTATTAGATATCTAGATTTAATAAACTATTGAAAGAGAATATGCAAAGAAAAGAACACCCCCCCTTTTGACACATAAGAGTGCAAAAACTTGCACTTAAAGAACCCCCCCAAAGAAATATTTTATTATTAAAATACAATATTTTTCTACTGTCGTTTTCTTGGAGACTCAAAATAAAATATGAGGTCTGCCAAAAAAAATATAGACAAAGGAATTTCGAAACACCAATATTCGAAAGAATCGAATGTAACAAAAGGAAATGCAAAAAAATAAATAAAAAATAAAAAAAATTACAGACTTTCTCCGAGAAATAGCAAGTGGCAGAAAGCAAAACCAGGGAACGTGAACAGATGAAACCACCAAGAGAGTCCACAATGGTGTTTTTCCGGTGAGTTATCCTTAGCTCCCAAACACTTAACGTTGTAGAAATTGATTAGATAAAATTGCTGCCTGCGTGAAATGGAGAGACCTGCATAAAACGTGTCAAAAGGAGATGCCCCCTCGAAGGGGTTGTATGGGTGAAGCTATCACCTGCAAGAAAAACTTAGTTCTAAAAATGTAATGCTGCAGAAAATGTTATTTTAAAAACGATGCTTTAAAACATTTTTAATTAGTGTTTTCTAAAGAAAACGTGTTCGAAAGCAATCTAAACAAAATTGTAACACTGCAGAAATTGATTAGATAAAATTACTGCCTACGTGAAACAGAGAGACCTGTAGAAAACATGTCAAAAGGAGATGCCCCCTCAAAAGGGTCGTATGGGCGAAGCTATCACCTGCGAGCAAACCTTAGTTCTAAAAATTGAACACTGCAAAAAATGTTATTTTAAAAAAACGATGCTTTAAAACATTTTCAATAAGTGTTTTCTAAAGAAAACATTGTCGAAAGCAATCTAAATAAAATCGTAACATTGCAAAAATCATTAGATAGTGTTTCTTCCTATATAAATCTGAGAGGCCTACATATTTCGACTAAAAATAAGGAGCACAATTTTCACAATCTCTTTAGACAACATAAAAACAGAAAGCAATAATATTTCAAAATGAATCGTAGGGAGATTTATATTGTTTGAGATAGAGAGAACCGGTTGAAAAGACTCTGAAAGGAACAACTCATCAAACAGACGAATCATACGGGAGTGCACCAGAGATATTTTAGAGGCCCAATATGTAATGGAACCAACTAGAGTGCCAATGGGAATGCCAACGAGAGTGCACCAATGAGAGTGGCAGGCCCTTTCAAAGACTAATATTTCAAAGTGTTAGAGAACATTGAGATCGAACATTGAGAGCGCCAGATATCTTTGAGTCTAAAGAGTGAGGTATTTATTTCCTCACAAGTGTAAAAAGTAACTCAAAAAACATTCTCTAAAAATAACACTTGAGTTAATCCATTATTTCCTCTTTTTATAGCTGAAAAAAAAGGATATAACTAGAAGTGTTAGAATACGAATACCAACATGAATATGTTGAGAGAAAAAAATAAAGAAAATAAAAGGCTATTTTCCTTTGAAAAGAAAGGCGATAAAAGTGCCTTCACATAGGGTAAACCGTGTTAAAGAAAGGAAATAGCTATATTTTCTTAAAATTTCCTCAAGCAATTCAATAATATGCAACATATAAAAAATAAATATGCTGAAAGAGTGAAAAAATAACAATGGATAAAAGGAGACTAATGCAAAATTTTGAAGTTAGATAGCCAAAAAAAATTATCCAAAGCAAATGAATCAGATCCTAGAACCTTCAAGAGAGAATACTATCAAAATCTATCCTGATCTGGTACCATGTTAGAATTTCATAATAATAGATATGCAAAGTATTACAAAAAAGATGAAGAAAAGAGTGAAAATGATTGATTTACCTCTAGGATCAACTCTGTATAAATAGCAGAGTTTATCAATGAGAACCAATGGATTACAGTAACTCATCAAACCTGATGAAGACACCACTAAGATTTCTCCTGACACATGGAGGAGCGGAAACTCAAAAAGACACCACTGAGAGTTCTCGTGACACATGGAGGAGTGGAAAATCAAGTGTCTATCCTAGTGGAACTTAAGAGAATATTCACTTATTCTAACATCTTTTACTACATTGAATATTACATTTGAGATGCATTCCTCTTCTTCTAGTGAGGACCCATTTTCTTACCACTTTATGGATTCTTTTGGTTCTTATTTGAAGAACCTTGTGAGAATAGGTTGTACTTACACTCATGAAGTACATGACCAGACTTTCCAAAAATGAAACACATGATGTTGAAATGTGAGTAGTTTCCTTTTCCTTATTGTTTTTATTGATTGTACACTTTATCTTTTTATTGATGTTTATGCATATTGGTGGTCCACTCCCTTTATTTTACTGCATCAACTTAGTTTTTTATACATGGATAAAGCATGTTCATCTTTAGTCTTTATCTCTTGAATTACTTCCTTCTAATGAAGAAAATTCATATGAGTCTTAAAAGTGGGACTTGACTAGTCATGTTTAGAGTTGTTACCGAAATGATAAAATAGGTGGAATTGTTTACAATACTATTGGAACAAGCATATAATCATTTTTAGTTTAAACTGATACTTATAGGAAGGCTCAAAACATAGTAGTTCATTGCTCTTAATGTGTAAGTAATGTAATTCACTCTTTAGGCTAGAATTCGGTTTTAATTATTAAATTTGATAATAGTATTTACTTTATCCCATGAATCCTTGGTGGTTAGTACATCATCAATGTATGGTTAGATCTCATCAATCACCCCAAAAATTATGTTCATTGACGTTAGCACGCCGTTACACAATGATTGAAACCCTTGCTTATAAATCTTCAAAATTAAGATGAATCTTCAACATTTTTTTCTATGTAGAATAGTTACCACCTTTCCACAATTAAGAATTGAGGAATAGCATCTTTGGGGAATTAATAGCCATGTTTAGTAATCATAAAATAAAAAATTCACTTCCACTTAACTAGGATAAAAAGGTATTTCCAAAAATATATAAGCCTACCCAGGTGTTGTAGGTGAGTTGGAGAGGAGAGGGTAATCCTCCAAGGGAGGTCCCAGGTTCAAATATCCACCCTACCAAAAAATTTGAATTGGGTATCCAAAATCCAATTGATAATGTTGGTGCGGGCAGGGTCGGGTGCAACCCCCGGGTGACTTTGATGGTGTAGAACACCCTGTTCGTGGTCTCTCATACCAAAGTGTCTTCGCAAGGGGTTTTTCGCTTAAAAATATATATATGTATAAGCCTATACTCCTAAAAATATAGGTGCCACAACATGATAAATTAGTAGTGTCTTGCTAGACTAAAAATGGGAAATTTAAAATTAGTTTTTTTTCAAATCACATTCGAAATAGGGAATATTCTATTCAAAAACTATAGTTCTCATTTTCCTTCATGTTACTTGTTATAAGGGTTCATATAGATTTTAAAATTCCAAAATACCTTCTGACTATTCATGTGGGATTCAAGTTTACATTTCCTTTAAAAAAATACATGTTCAACTAGATCACATAATTCAATAATTGATAAGATCTCCACCATTACATTTTCTAATATAACAACTCATGTTTAATTTTAGGGTTTGCAGTTGTATGGCACACTCTTTTAACAAGTATAACACCTCCTTTTGTTAGACGATACCTACTCTTAGAAAACCTTACATAGAATGTATCATTTTATAATTTATTATGTGTCTTTTACTAATGTACTCCATTTTTATGCTTTAGTTATTCTCAACCACAATGACAAACTCTATTAAAATGATTATACCACCAATAACTTGTTTACCATCATTGTTTGGTTTTATTTAATAAGCATACTTGAAATTTGTATTAAATAAAGAGAATCTCTCTCTCTCTCTCTCTCTATATATATATATATCCTCTTTAGGAAGGTATGAGAAAAATTCCTCTTATAACTCATCTATAGAGATCTTCATAATCAAGATTCCATTTTATTCTCATGGAATATTATATACAATCTTACCTTGAGCCTCCTTGTATTTCCTGAGTTTTGACATCATATCTTTGAAATAATTAGTTGAGTCCATGATATTTTCTTATTCCTTAGGATTTTCTCCACCTAGATTCAAAATACTTTTTATTTGTTATAATTGTAGCACAAATAAAATTGTATGTATGTATCCTTGCTTAGGCCATAGCTTCCTAGAATTTTGGTATCAATATGAATTTTCCTTTTTAGGTACAATTTGATAATGAAAAATAATTATATTTTGCACATAAGTACCTTGATCCATTTTATTAATTTCTACTCTCTTGTAAATTGTGAATATTGAGTTTAAATTTTTTCTTTTGTTTTAGCTATATTACCAAAGGAGGATTTTTCATTCCATATCTTCTTTCTTCCTCTAGTTAATTCATCTTATGAAAAAACTTAGACATGCATGATCCTTCAAATATTGAGTCATCCTACCCTAACATAACCATTTAGGGTCCTAAAGTACAACATATACTAAAATTTAAATGGATTTATGATCTAATCCTACTAGAATTTTTTTTTTTTGAATATACTGCATATTCTGTTTGCAACCATTTATTACATAAAAAATATTTCCTATCTTTTTACTATATTATATCCTCTATTGTGCTTGTAGCAATTGCTCATTCTAGTTTTTGTCTCACATTTTTTAATACCTATGGAACCTCATATAGAATAATTCGGTAGACAATTCCTCCATATTCTAAATTAATTTGAATGCATCATTTCGTTCCACGCTATTTTTTTAGTACACTCAAATAGAATTAGGATTATAAAAATGTATTAATTCCTTAATAAAAATTTTAAAATATTTATTATTCATATCCCTAATATTCCCTAATACTATTTTTATCATTATTGTTGATTTTATTTTTTTGGGTTATCCCTACTTTTAACACCCATGACATTTAATTTTGGTTTCCCAAATGATATTCCTCTTAGTTTTCTATTTTATTTTTTCTTCCTTTGAGGGTCTTCCTCTCATTTTTTCATTCCCATCAACACTTTTGTCCTCATAAATCTCTTCTCTTTTTCCATATTTTTCATAATGGGACTTTTCTTCTAAAGGTTTATTTTGTGCTATAAAATCTAAAGTGTAAATGATAGCCTCATAAGCACTTTCCTCTTTATGTTATTTTGAAAATCCTAAAGTGTAAGGATGATACTTAATGGTAATTGCTTTCTTATGCTTCTCTAAAAAACTTAATGTTATCATGGAAACCCTAAAATGTAGGGATGATCCTCCATAGTAATTACTTTCCTATGCTTCCCTAAGAATTCTATATTCTAGTAGATATACTCCATGCTCATTTATTTAGTATGCTACTCATGTAATTTCAAACTACAAGGGATACTCTCTATATCACTTTCATTTTATAGGAATAAGATCTTACACACCTTCAAAAAATGAAAATTATTCAACTATATTAACCTTGATCATTATTACCTCCTCACCTTCCTTTGCACCTTTAATTTCTTCTAGATTTGAACTTAATTCCTCATCCTGTATGTCCTTTGTTTACTCTAATAGTTTATCTCAGTAAAAATTGTAATCACCTTTTTCATTTCATGATGTAGAGGGGATTTCTTTTTTAAATTATTAGAAATAAAAAATTCTTGATCTAATCCAACTTCTATGATGATATATATATATATGATAAGGTGGATGAAAGGAGTTCTACAAGGACCTCCAAACCTTTTACAAAAAGAAGCTAATATTTGACCTGAACAGGAGGTAAAGAGAAGTTAAACAAAGAGTAATAGACATAAAATTTGAGGTAAAAAACCAAAAAAAAACCAGACCACAAAGAAAAACTATCAACTAAGGACCAACACACCCATATAGGGGTAAAAAACTAGGCATGTAGGCCCAAATATTCTAAGCAAAATGAACAAAAAGTAGGACACCCAAACTCATAACTTAGACCCGCTAAGGACCACTTTGGTCACATCCTAAAAATTTTCCCCCTTAGACACATGCCATCCCACCAGGGTAAGCACTTTCTCACCATAAAAAAATTAATTCATGCATGGAGTTGATCATCGAACACTATAGCTTTAATATAATCATGTTAAGGGCCTTCGAGTTGTAACCTCCCAACTAGAATCTAGGATTTTGGAACCACCTAGCTCCTCCTACTTCCAGCACCAATTTTGACTTTTTGTAAGGAGAAGTAAAATCCTCTAAGAGTCATTAACATTCATCAAAGCTTTTTCATTGTTAACCATATTAGCCACTAAACACATTGATCTCCTTGTGCCCTCATTTTTACCACTAGCATATCTCGGAGTCGACTCTGCCATATCCGTATGGTGCACCACCAAAGGAGTGGCTTCCATGGCCTCTTGGATCAAAGCATTTGAATCCCCTGAAGTCGAAGAGACCGGATAATCCACCAAATAAACATGGATACGAATTAGAGTATTAAGAATATTTTTTCCATCCAAACCTCTTAGCTTAACCACATGATAAAAAATCATCTTCAATAGACCTTGGTGTAGTGGATCAGAGGCCACCCCTTTCTTAACCTTAGAAATTATCCTCACCAAATACTGAAAAAGAAATAATGATAATTTCATCATCTTATTGCGGCATAAATGGTTAAAAATCATGAAATGGTAGCTTCTCAAGATCTCCAAATTCTCATCAAGAGTAAAATATTACATTATCACTAGTACGACACAGTCCCACGAGGCTTTAAGGGAATTACACCTGAATCGATAATGATCTTATCTTCTTTTTATATTAACATTTGTCTTAAATCCAAACTTTTCTCTTTCTCCATTATTTTTAAGTTTGTAATATTTGCCATGTGTTCAATATCATAACATTTATAGCATTAAAATGCAATATTTTCATAATCTACTTGTTGATGTAATTCTCTCATTAAGAATTAATCTTAGTGTATAGTGACAAAGGTTTTAAAATATCCAACAGATATTAAAGTATATACAACTTGACTTTGCTTCTTAGTAGATGATCCCTCTTAGATGAACTCCCCACAATATTATCAATATTTCTCAATGCCTACTTATTGATAAGTTGGTATAAAAATCCAAAACCCAGCCAAAATTGCAACTATTCTAATAGTTTCTATCTCCACTTTAAATTTCTTACTCTATGGTCTTAAAAATAATACATCTATCCCCTAGGCCATGGTCCACCATCTATTTTTTTATCCTTGATTTTTGAAAGATGATGAAAAAAAGGCCTTTTGAAAAAAAAGTTATAAATTAATTAAAAAACAATTTTATATTATTTTATCAAACTTTTTCTCAAAAAAATCTTTATTTTTTTATTTTTGTTGAAAATAACTATTATATTAAATAAAATATAGTAATTTCACAAACAATAAAAAATGGTTGTATAAGCATGCGGTTCAATAGCTATTAATTAGCTATTAATTGACCATTGAAAAATAAATTTCGAACATACAACATACCTCATACTACTAGTTATTTTTATCCATTGAAAAAATGGATTTCAAACATACCTCGTACTACTAATTATTTTTATCGGCTTATCTTTCCTATAGCGCTCCTAATCATCATTTCTGACCGCTCACAAGATGAGTTACCTGATGGCTAGACTTACCATGTTCTATATTAGGCTGATTAACCAATAGCCAATACTCAATTAATTTCTACAAAAACTGCATTACCACTTTGATATTTTTAAAATTAGATCAAAAACTTAGAAATAAAAAAATAATACCACTCTTTACAGCCACTTGCTTGCTCTTCGTGCTCACAAAACCTCCTTACTTCCTTTTAAAAAGATTAATACACTATTGACTTGCAATTACTCCTAATATCTATTATTTCTAAAAACGTAAGATTCCCATCAGCGAGTTAGATATGTGTATTAGGAAGAAGATTTAAATAACGACATTGAAAATATCGATGAAAGCAATGACGCCAACGAGTCAGGCCACCAAAAGCCAGGCAAGCTTGCGTGTTTTAATACTTCTTCTTCTAAATGTTATTATTACATGGTTGACCCATTTAATAAAAATAAACTCTATCCAATAATACGTGGTTCCATGGCTCTATTCACTGATGCGGTTGTTTATTTATTTACACACTTTGTCTCATATACGAGTTAAAATCTAAAATGTTCCCATCATCCGGAGACAAGCAGAGGAGGAGGTTTTAACGTCTAAAGAAATTCCAGCATAGAAATATTCAAGCGATAAAGAAAAAGTACTTCCTGGGTTTGTATGAGCATTATCACGGAGATATCGAAGAACGATGTACAATTAGAGGATGATACCAATGTTCAAAGACTTGCATGAAGCTTCCGTTTATTTTTTAAAAGCAGGAATGTGTCACGTGTAGCCCTAAATAGCCCAAGAAAAGATAAGTTAAAGAATACCGAGCATAGCATGATGATGAGAATGGATTTAAATATTGCTAATGGGTTTTGGAACTGATCGTCAAATTGAAATGCCTCTTCCCCATCGCTAAATAAGCCAACAACAAGTTTATATAAGCACAATACACTCATTGATCGCGTCGTTCCTATTTGGCTTTTCTATGTTTTTGGGGGGATGTCAAGGCAATTTGTTTGATCCTCTCTCTTGGCCGTTGTTGCTGAAAGAATCCTTAAATACGAGCTTGCCTGCAACTCCAATTCGACTCATAACTAGTGCAATATCTGTAATACGCCGCATGGCTGTCATGACCAATACCAATATATCATCTCATCTCTCATTACACCTCAAGTCCTACCATCACTTGAACAATGATATCACCTCTCCAAAGCAGTGTAATTATTCACCAAGGAGGACTAATCCTTTTAGGGTCAAATCTGGCAAAAATATTTCAGCTGTATTGACGGCGTCCTCGCCTCCTTCTTCACCTGTTATGACTCTTTACGATGTACTGGCGGTGCCGCACGGCGTGGAAATGGTGGAATTAAAGAAAGCGTACCGGGAAAAGGTGAGACTTTACCATCCCGACGTGTGCCGTTCTGCTGAGCAGGAGGAGTCGAGCAAGATGTTTCTTCGGGTGCAGGAGGCGTATGAGACTCTGTCTGATCCATTGCTCCGCGAAGATTACGATTATAATCTTAGGATTTGTTCTTTCATGGGGTTGGAAAGGGGCAACGGTAAGACATGGGCAGAACAGCTTCAAAGTCTAAGAACAAGGTCGACGATGACAAGGGACAGCTGGGGAGATAAAATGAGAAGAGGCCGCCAACCATGAGATGGGGATGACAAGGGACACCTTCAAAGTCACACGTTTTAAGTTTGACTTCATAATAAAGTATAATGTAATAATGTAACAAGTGATTATTACAATTATTACTAACATAGTTTAATCTCATAATAAATTGAGTTATTATAACCATTTAACATAAGTTTTATTACTGTTCATACTTATTATTTTATTATATATTCTATTTATATTTAAATATGATGATACTAATTAAAAAAATTAAATAGTTTCAGCTTGTTTAATTTGCTTCATAATAATTTTAGTTGCAACCATTTAACATAAGTTTATTATTTTACAGGTAATTGCTATCTCATTATATTTTCTCATCTTATGTAAGAAAATTATTTTTAAGTAAGGTCAGTATATTGAATAGTCTCGGACTGTTCAATTTGTTTCGGTCCATCATTTCACAATTAGTAGTTGCTATTTTATTATATTTTCTTATTTTGCCCCGGACAATTGTATTTAAATATGCTCCTATTAATGAAGGCTGCTTTGAATTCTATATGCTTAAAGCTTTTAAATATTTATAGTTGTTATATTATAGTTCAACGTTCTAATAAGTCTAGGTTCACAAGTAGTTATAGGTAGTTGTTTTCTTAATATAGTTTGTTATGTTATCTCAGATTTAAATATTTTCAAATCAAAGAAGCAAATGAAGTTAGAAGTTGCTCTCTATGCGTATGTATTGATTTGATTATTGTATAGTGTATCTTCTGAAATGAGTACAAAGTATTATCATATGACTCGTTTATATATATATAATATATAAAGTGAATATATATATATATATATATATATATATATATTTTTTAATTTAAAAAAAAGGTTTTAGAACAAATATTGTAAGAGTATTATCATATAATTGGTTTATATTTTTTTTGTAATCATAAAAAAAGTTGAATATGTATGTATATTTGTATTGTAATGTTATATTTTTTTTGGTATTATTAAAATAAATAAAGGGTTTTGATAGGAATCCCACAGCCTATACAATCAAAATGTTTGGACGATCAACAACAAAATTAGGTATCTAACTAGGTATCCTAACTAAAACAAATAAACAAAAACCAACAAAGCAAAACAGAAATAAAAACTGCATAAGACCCAAGATCCAAAAAAACAGAGGAAAAAACTTAGATAGTTCTACTCCATCCTATCTACCCCTTGAGTAAAAGTAACAAACAAATAGGAAACATGCTTTTAAAAAAAACCAACCAACGATCTCAATAAGTTTCAGGGTATCGTAATGTTATCATTACTTATTAAAACAAATGGCTTTCTTTTTATCGAGGACTTACTGCGACTTAAGCGACTTAAGCACGGGACAATAAGTATTCTTCGTGTCACGATGGTGTGGCATAGACATAAAGTTTATTAAAAAGCTTTTGAACACACAAATTTTAGAATAAAGTTCTTATATACTTTTAAAACAATTTGTTAAGATGTCTTATAAGTTTGTGGCTTAAAATGATATAAGAGAGCATTTTCAAATTGACCAACCAAGGCTAATGGTGGATTTTTTCTACGTTTCATTGGCATATCTATATTTATGGCAGCAATTTGAAGGGGCAACGTCTGCTGTTTGAGTCTTCCCAACAAAAAAACGCTGACCCAATCCTGGTTTGCAATTATGTAATTCCCACAATAAATTTCTCACCTCCCTCAAATATTACGATAGACGAATCTTGCAAAAAAGAAAGCAATGTCCAAAGAGAGGTCTCCTCTACTACTCCCCTATGGGTAGGGTAATCTATTCATAGAGCTGAGTAGGACAATTCTTTTTATCAGGAATATAATAGGTACTGAGTCAATTTTTTTATTTTTTTTAATATTATAGTAATGCAGTTAAGATATAAGGTCTTTTCTTAATTAAATAATGTCAAAGGCAATTCGGTGTTAGGATATGGATTGGTAAATTTTCCTTCTCTAAAATATGATGGGAATGCATGTTAGTGTACGGGTTGGGTAAATTTTCCTTCACTAAAATATGATGGAAATGCATGTTAGTGTACGGGTTGGGTAAATTCTCCTTCAATAGGCTATGATGGGAATATAAATGTAAATTTTTCATCGAATTTCAATCCTTAAAAACCAGTTGAATGGTAACAAACTCTATAACCTCTTCTTTCCATACAAAATAAATTTATCTATAAACTCTAATATGAAAATTAATAAAACTACCTACAAAATAAATTTATCTATAATATGAAAATTAATAAAACTACCTACAAATAAATTTATTTATAAAATATAAAATGGACCTTGAACAAAGAAACTCACCATACCAAACGGAGGACAGTAGATAATTTCCCTATGTAAACCCCTTTTAAGCCAGTTTTGAAAATTAAAAGAAGCTAACGAACGTTAGGGCTAGTCTTGAGAAGCTTAAACTGTCTCACCTTAATGGGAAGTCTAAAAATTACTGCCTTAGGGCAAGTCTTGAGAAGCTTAAACTGTCTCACCTTTTAAGGCAAGTATAAAAATTACTGCCTTAATGTACCGTCTTACCCTTGTAAGGCGCGCGGAAAAAACCCTTGATCGAAAGTAGGTCAGAGGTAGGTCAGAAGTTATATATATATATATATATATATATATATATATATATATATATATAATAATTTAGTAATTATATGTGCTTAAACAATTTTTTTTTTTAATTTATATATTTAATCACATTATATATATTGATTTGGTTAGTGTGAGAAACTTCTATACAGGAATTCAACATATAACTCTCACACCCACTCCTTTAAATTTTATGTTTAAAATTATTATAATTTTATTATAAACAATTGAATTATTATTTTTTTTATAAGGTTTTTTTTACCTGACCCTAAGTATTTACTCCAGTAAGGGGGGATTGGAGAGGCTATGGATTGGAATCAGTGAACTCAAGTTGGAAAACATAAAAATTGATCTACTATATCCATCCAACAATTAAAACATTATTATTCATAACAAAATTATAAATATATACTTTATGTTTCTTGTCCAATAAAATAAAATAAATATACATGTTTAATTAAATATAAATACAATAAGTTTAAATTCATTAAATCTTAATTGTAACTAAACTTATCTACAAATTCAACGAGTATGAATTATTTATATTATTCAAAAATAATTATGCTTGTGTTCCTTAAAGTAGGTATATTTGAAATGGTTCCAAAAGGATATTATAATACCTTAAGCTAAATTGTACCCTCTGTAGACACCAAAACAACACCAATCCGATTATGTAACTGCAAACACTGATCGCTTTGACAAACACAGCCCCCAGGGCAGCCCTTAGAGGTTAAACAGTGGTCTTAACCACTTTCATAGCAATTTTGTGAGGTCAAGAAGCAATTTGGCAAACTTGGACACTTTGCCCAGTATTCGTCTCACCCAGAGACGAATTCAAAATAGAATCCGTCCCACCCGAGGACAAATTCTGAATCCGTCCCCGGGTGGGACGAATTCTAAGCTTAACGGGCCAAAGGGCAAATGGTGCCAAGTGGCAGCCCAGAACAGTCAGTTAAGGGCTCCTACCTTGCACGCATGTGTAAGTGGACAGAGGGGCCGTTGGAGGACTGTTACAAGAAGCATTTATCAAAGTTCAAGTCAATGAAGGACTCCCCTCCCTCATGGGAAGACAAGACTGCCACATGGCGCCCATGGCCAACACTTGGCTTTTGTGCTTCCCTCCCAAAAGAGACCCCTTGGGTCTATAAAAGGTGGGACTTTTCTCACCCAAAACATGCGAGTAGAAGGAGTGTTGAAGCAACGAAGTGCTTGCCGAATCGAAGACTCATTTGCATCCCCCTTTGTTCACCTTCCTACATCCATCAATCTCTTTTGCAAAGGAGGTTGTTGGGTGGCCTTTGGAAGCTCGAACCTTACTCAAATCCGACGCACGGACATCTGAACCCATCAATTCGCCGACCCCAAAATCCTAAAATGTTTTGGGCCCATCCTTGGTGGATTGGCTCCAAAATCGAGGGCCAACGGTGGGAGGCCCACTTGGGCACCCCCGCACCCCCAAGTTCTAATTTCAATTTTTGAGCACTTTAGATTAATTTTTAGATTGCATTCTGTGTTACTAGGTCTGATTAGTCCATAATTGCAATTTTGTAGCTTTTGGTCAGAGTTTAGGGTGTTTTGTATTGCTTTATCGTTTCGCTAACTTGTAGGTGTCAAGGTTAAATTCCTGAGGAAGGAGGCCAAATTGGGAAAATCCGACCATCTGGGTCATCCCAAAATGACCCCAATTACCTAACCCCCCTATTTGTAGGAGTTTTGCAGGTCCCGAGATCCGACATTGGAGCGAGAAGCGGGTCGATTTCTCCTATTCGAAGAATTCGTCCCACCCGGGGATGAATTACGGTCGAGACTCGTCCGCCCGGGGACGAATTCCAGTTTAAGGTGAATTGGCCAGCTGCCTCAATGGCAGTGGCCTTCTGGTGACTGTTCTTACCTTCTGTCAGATTTTGAAGCAATTTGGATTCACTGTTTTCATGGTTTCAGGCAAATATTCGTATGCACATTTTGTTAGTTTTAGAGAGAGAATGATTTTCATTTGCAACAAGTGCTACTAACGTCTTGATCATTTCTTTGTTTGTAGGAGAAGCAGCAAAGGCGAAGAACCCATCAACATCAGCGGCGGCATCATCTTATCTCGCCCAGTGCAATCGTGGGCACGCGGAAGGAGGAACCATTCAGCGATTGTAATCAAACCTTATTTGTGCTCCTAGCCCCTGAAAAGGGAGGAGGCATTATTGTAACAGAGATCGAAAGAAATTAATGAAAGGGCTATTTTTCTTTATCTTATTGCGTCTCTTACAACATGTCTCTTTTCCGTTTCATGTAATTCATATTTCTAGGACTTAGGCGTGCTTAACTTTGAATGCAATTGCACTTGAATGATTTCCTTTGACCGGAATCTCGTGCTTTCAGTGGCGATCACGGTGGGACCTCTGTTCCCCGGTTTTTGAAATCACAGAAAACTGATCAAAGTTTTGTGTTTGTGCTTGACAGTACATTTTTTTTTTGTTGCGGATCGCTATTCGTCTCTGATAGGGATGAATTCTTTTCTGCAATTCGTCTGACCCTGGGATGAATTCAAATTCGTCTCTGGGAGGGACGAATTCTATTCTGAAATTCGTCTCCCCGAGGGATGAATTCCTGTCTGCGGAATTTCAAGCGAGAAATTCGAAGCAACTAGAGC
>JAQPPZ010009353.1:0-18348 GCA_028583015.1 Wollemia nobilis | reverse complement strand
CATATGAAACCTCTTCTACAATCGTTCAGAATAATTTTGGTGTTGTGAATTTAACCTTCTCAAAGAGAGGAAGGAGAAATTTGATGCGGTAACCTCTGGCCCGTAGTCTATTAAAAAAATTGTTTTTAATAGAGATGAAACCTTGCCTGGAAGTTTCTCTGACCAAAAACCTCTTGAGTTCACTAACAATGAATGCCTTTTTCTGGTGAACTGGGTGATGAGAGGAAGCAGGGATGTACTGGTAAGCATTCATTGGATTTTGGAAAAGCTTGGTGCTAAGAACTCCTGTATGGACAAACTCAGGTCCCTTGAAAAAAACTGTGTCTAGAAGAGTGACTTCTGAATCTGAAACATGAGAAGTTATTCTGATGCTGTCATAAAAGGAGTTATAAGCTGTTAAAAAAGCCTCCAGACTTTCCTTGGTACCATGCCAAATTCCAATGGCATCGTCAATATATCTTTTGAAGAACAAAAGACTATCACCAGCAACATTAGAAAACAATTGGGACTCCATGTGGCAGAGAAAAAGACAAGCATACACAACTGCAAAATTGCTTCCCATTGTTGTTCCCCTTTTTTGTCTGTATGTTTTTCCACAAAACTCTAAGAAGTGTTATGTTAAAACTAATTCTGCCAGCCTGACCACAAATTTTGTCTTGGCCTCAACAAATTCCTTTGTCAAAAAGAAACGGAGGGCTGCCAAACCTTGCTCTGTGGGGATGCTGGGATACAAACTCTCCACATCAAATGAAAACAAGAGAACATCCTGTGGAAAACTGAGACCACTGAGGTCTTTAATCAGAGAAATGGAGTCCATGAGGTGATTAACTTGTTTGAGCAGAATAGGCAGCAGAAGATGGTGGAGCCACTTGGATGCAGGTTCAAGCATAAAACCACAGTATGAACAAATGGGTCTTCCACAAAGATTGGGTTTGTGGATTTTAGGAAGCAAGTAAAAAACGCAGACTCTAGCAGCTGAGGGTTTGACTTGCAACATGAAATTTTTGTGGTTTGTGGTAATGAATTTTTTAGACACAGCAAGAGAGAGCAGACTGGTGAGTTGAGAAAAAATATCAGACCAAGGAACTTCATTAACTTCATCATAAACATTACTGTCTGAGAGTTGACATAAGCCTTCAGAAACATACCAATCTTTTGATAAAACACAGACTCCCAAGTTTTTGTCTGCAGGTCTAATGACAATGGAAGGATCATTAGAAAGAGAGCGGATGGCAGACCAAATATGAGAGGGGAATGGTCGACACTGGACTGGATTGACACCATTCAGTTTTTTAGTAAGAATGTTCTTACCAAAAGAGATAATATCCTCTAGAGGTCGGTAAAATTCGGGAGGCATGTAATTAGGATTGGGAATTCTGAAGGGATCAATGGGCTTGGGGGGTTTAGGACGGCCACCTTTAGGTCCAAAAAACCACTCCAACCGAAGACGTCTGCAAAAACTATGGAACTCCTTGAAAATATCTTCCTTAGCCATGGGAGGGGGAACAGGAAGAAACTTAAGACCCAGGCTAAGAGCTTCTATTTCAACAGAAGAGAGCACACGAGAAGAAAAATTATGAACGACAAGATTCATGATCTTACCATCAACAGCCCAGACAGGACTCCTATATAAGAAGTGGTGGCCAAAGTCTCGTGGACTGAAAATTGCTGACCATTGATTTATCTTCAGTTTTCGATGCCATGTCGACGTCGAAAGTAATCCTGCTCATGCTGCCTGGGAGCAGATTGGACATAACCCCACCTCGGATTCCTTGAACCAGAGTTCTGGAAATTCCTTCCATCGTTGTGAGATGATTGTTGCGGAGCAGAGAAAGTGTGGTTCTGTCTGTAACCTCTCCTGCGTCTCCGAGGGGGGCCTTGGTAGTTTAAATGCTGTTGTTGATTACTAACAGGCTGTTGAGTCTGACCTCTTCTGTGCTGCTAGAAATTTTGATGATTCCTTTGTTGCTGAGGACGTTGTTGTTGAGGCTGCCTCTGAAAGTTCTGTGGTGGCTCTCTCTGATGTGGTCGTTGATTGGATCCTTTGTTTTTTCTATGAGAATTGTTAAAAGAGGCATTCTGCATTCCGAGGATGACTTTTTTGAGTCTGTCTAATTGTTGCTTAAGAGGATTTATTTCTTTCCTCATAAGATCAGAGACACTGTCTCCAGAGTCTATCATGTTGACTTTAGGAATCTCGGCTGCAGCATGTTCACGAGCAATCCTGGCATCCTCCTTAGTTTTTCTTTGAATATCTTCTTCAACTATCAAGGATTTTAATCTTGTGTTGAACAGATGATTAATCTGAATCATCCATGCACCTGCAATTCTTTCTGAGACTGACTTCTGTATAGAAACTGAATCATGTAGTGCATTTGTAATGGTGGTGTGTAAAACTGAATTTCCAAAGTTATTAACACGGGAGGCCAAATTATTTGTTTCTTCTTCAAAGGCCTCAATGTATAACTTTGCGAAATCAAGACGGTATTTTTCTGTGAGTTTTTCCAAACCCTCAGAAAAATATTTATTAATCTCCTCATCATGGAAGGTGAGCCGCGGTGACTGCATGCGAAGGCTCTGAGGAACAATTCCATTGTTGTAATTTTCTTTGAATTTCTCAAGCCTTTTTTGATGCTTCTTCAGTTTATTTCTGAGAACTTTGTACTCTTCAAAGTGTGTCTCGAACAATTTGTCCAAAGAGGGAGGACGAGGAGGAAGATCGTGCCAAGCTCCTGAACAACTGAGAATATCTCGAACATCCTGAGAGCTACTGTCTATGTTGCCATTGGAACCCATGTTATCAGACTGGCTGAGATGCCAAAAATGCTTTCGTGAGTTGTCGTTTCGAACAGGTTCTACAAGGGCAAGCTCCGTATCTTCAGAATGTGGAAAATTAGTGAGGAGAGCAGCGTGTGCCATATGGGGGTTTAGGGTTTAAGCAAAAATGAAAACATGGCACAACAGTACTCTGATACAAAGCAGGCTAGTTTCTGATTCACCAGGTCGCATTAAGCGCAGGTGAAGAGCATACTTCTAGTGTTGGAAGCTTTCTGATTCACCAGATCCAATAAAGGCAAGTGAAGAGCATAATACTACCAACAAATGCTAGACATACATGAACAAACAAGTATGAAAATAAATAACAAGACGAGTTAGGAAAGGGAATAAACATAAAACTCTTTATTTTATTCCATGAAAAGAAATGACATAAGTCTTACAAAACTCCAAACGCATTTCGACCTAAGGGTCTCATCAGCGGAGTGAGTTTTAAAAGAAGTACATCTCTTTTTAAAGTCCTAACTCTAGTGGGGGAGCCGTAAAGTGATATATGTGGGATAAAAAATTAAATTTTTAAACCCGTACAATAAAAGACCACAGGTTTATAGACCCAACGGTTAACCCAGGCTCAAACCCCAAGAAAACTTTTACCCGCCCAATTACAAAAAAAGTGATTTTTAAATAGCTCTAGACATATTGTTTTTACAAAGATAACCCCTCAAGGGTTTTTTGTTCCTCCAACATAAAATGCCTCAAGCAATGTGTTTAAGTTCTTTGTCTTTTCTCCATCTCTCAAACATGGGAGAGATAATGTCTGAACTACAATGAAGACTTCTGGCAAAATCATAGTTGTCAAGTTTCAGGATCAATGGAACTTCTCTGTTCTTAGTACCACATCTGTTTGCTGCTTTCTCAAGAACTCTGGTAAGAAGAGAAGATCTCTGGTCAAATTTAACCTTCTCAAAGAGAGGAAGGAGAAATTTGATGCGGTAACCTCTGGCCCGTAGTCTATTAAAAAAATTGTTTTTAATAGAGATGAAACCTTGCTTGGAAGTTTCTCTGACCAAAAATCTCTTGAGTTCACTAACAATGAATGCCTTTTTCTGGTGAACTAGGTGATGAGAGGAAGCAGGGATGTACTGGTAAGAATTCATCATCTTTTGGAAAAGCTTGGTGCTGAGAACTCCTACATTGACAAACTCAGGTCCCTTGAAAAAAATTATGTCTAGAAGAGTGATTTCTGAATTTGAAACATGAGAAGTTATTCTGATGCTGTCATAAAAGGAGTTATAAGATGTTAAAAAAGCCTCCAGAATTTCCTTGGTACCATGGCAAATTCCAATGGCATCGTCAATATATCTTTTGAAGAACAAAAGACTATCACCAGCAACATTAGAAAACAATTGGGACTCCATGTGGCAGAGAAAAAGACAAGCATACACAACTACAAAATTGCTTCCAATTGCTGTTCCCATTTTTTGTCTGTATGTTTTCCCACAAAACTCTAAGAAGTGTTGTGTTAAAACTAATTCTACTAGCCTGACCACTGGCCCGTAGTCTATTAAAAAAATTGTTTTTAATAGAGAAGAAACCTTGCCTCGAAGTTTCTCTGACCAAAAATCTCTTGAGTTCACTAACAATGAATGCCTTTTTATGGTGAACTGGGTGATGAGAGGAAGCAGGGATGTACTGGTAAGATGTACTGGTAAGCATTCATCGACTTTTGGAAAATCTTGGTGTCGAGAACTCCTGTATGGACAAACTCAGGTCCCTTGAAAAAAATTATGTCTAGAAGAGTGACTTCTAAATCTAAAACATGAGAAGTTATTCTGATGTTGTCATAAAAGGAGTTATAAGCTGTTAAAAAAGCCTCCAGACTTTCCTTGGTACCATGCCAAATTCCAATGGCATTGTCAATATATCTTTTGAAGAAAAAAAGACTATCACCAGCAACATTAGAAAACAATTGGGACTCCATGTGGCAGAGAAAAAGACAAGCATACACAACTGCAAAATTGCTTCCCATTGTTGTTCCCCTTTTTTGTTTGTATGTTTTCCCACAAAACTCTAAGAAGTGTTGTGTTAAAACTAATTTTTCAAGCCTGACCACAAATTTTGTCTTGGCCTCAACAAATTCCTTTGTCAAAAAGAAGCAGAGGGCTGCCAAACCTTGCTCTGTGGGGATGCTGGGATACAAACTCTCCACATCAAATGAAAACAAGAGAACATCCTGTGGAAAACTAAGACCACTGAGGTCCTTAATCATAGAAATAGAGTCCATGAGATGATTAACTTGTTTGAGCAGAATAGGTAGCAGAAGATGGTGGAGCCACTTGGATGCAGGTTCAAGCATAAAACCACAGTATGAACAAATGGGTCTTCCACAAATATTGGGTTTGTGGATTTTAGGAAGCAAGTAAAAAATGCAGACTCTGGCAGTTGAGGGTTTGACTTGCAACATGAAATTTTTGTGGTTTGTGGTAATGAATTTTTTAGACACAGCAAGAGAGAGCAGACTGGTGAGTTGAGAAAAAATATCAGACCAAGGAACTTCATTAACTTCATCATAAACATTACTGTCTGAGAGTTGACATAAGCCTTCAGAAACATACCAATATTTTGATAAAACACAGACTCCCAAGTTTTTGTCTATAGGTCTAATGACAATGGAAGGATCATTAGAAAGAGAGCGGATGGCAGACCAAATATGAGAGGGGAATGGTCGACACTGGACTGGATTGACACCATTCAGTTTTTTAGTAAGAATGTTCTTACCAAAAGAGATAATATCCTCTAGAGGTAGATAAAATTCAGGAGGCATGTAATTAGGATTGGGAATTCTGAAGGGGTCAATGGGCTTGGGGGGTTTAGGATAGCCACCTTTAGGTCCAAAAAACCACTCCAACTGAAGATGTCTACAAAAACTATGGAACTCCTTGAAAATATCTTCCTTAGCCATGGGAGGGGGAACAGGAAGAAACTTAAGACCAAGGCTAAGAGCTTCTATTTCAACAGAAGAGAGCACACGAGAAGAAAAATTATGAATGGCAAGATTCATTATCTTACCATCAACAGCCCAGACAGGACTCCTGTATAAGAAGTGGTGGCCAAAGTCCTGTGGGCTGAAAATTGTTGACCATTGATTTATCTTTGGTTTTCGGTGCCATGTCAGCATTAAAAGTAATCTTTCTCGTGCTGCTTGGGAACAGATTTAACATAACCCCACCTTGGATTCCTTGAACTAGAGTTTTGGAAATTCCTTCCATTGTTGTGAGATGATTGTTGTGGAGTAGAGAAAGTGTAACCTCTCCGGCATCTTCGAGGGGGGCCTTGGTAGTTTAAATGCTGCTATTGATTACTAACAGGCTATTGAGTCTGATCTCTTTTGTGCTGCTAGAAATTTTGATGATTCCTTTGTTGCTGAGGACGTTGCTGTTGAGGCTGCCTCTAAAAGTTTTGTGGTGGCTCTCTCTGATGTGGTCGTTGATTGGATCCTTTGTTTTTTCTATGAGAATTGTTAAAAGAGGCATTCTGCATTCTGAGGATGACTTCTTTGAGTCTGTCTAATTATTGCTTAAGAGGATTTATTTCTTTCCTCATAAGATCAAAGACATTGTCTCTAGAGTCTATCATGTTGACTTCAGGAATCTCAGCTGCAGCATGTTCACGAGCAATCTTGGCATCCTTAGTTTTTCTTTGAATATCTTCTTCAACTATCAAGGATTTTAATCTTGTGTTGAAAAGATGATTAATCTGAATCATCCATGCACCTACAATTCTTTCTGAGACTGACTTCTGTATAGAAACTGAATCATGTAGTGCATTTGTAAGGGCGGTGTGTAAAACTGAATTTCCAAAGTTATTAACATGGGAGGCCAAATTATTTGTTTCTTCTTCAAAGGCCTCAATGTATAACTTTGCGAAATCAAGACGGTATTTTTCTATGAGTTTTTCCAAACCCTCAGAAAAATATTTATTAATCTCCTCATCATGGAAGGTGAGCCGCGGTGACTGCATGCGAAGGCTCTGAGGAACAATTCCATTGTTGTAATTTTCTTTGAATTTCTCGAGCCTTTTTTTATGCTTCTTCAGTTTATTTCTGAGAACTTTGTACTCTTCAAAGTGTGTCTCAAAGAATTTTTCCAAAGAGGGAGGACGAGGGGGAATATCATGCCAAGCTCCTGAACAACTAAGAATATCTTGAACATCCTGAGAGCTACTGTATATGTTGCCATTGGAACCCATGTTATCAGACTAGCTGAGATGCCGAAAATGCTTCCGTGAGTTATCGTTTTGAATAGGTTCTACAAGGGCAAGCTTTGTATCTTTAGAATGTGGAAAATTAGTGAGGAGAGCAGCGTGTGCCATATGGGGGTTTAGGATTTAAGCAAAAATGAAAACATGGCACAGCAGAACTCTGATACAAAGCAGGCTATTTTCTTATTCACCAGGTTGCATTAAGCGTAGGTGAAGAGCATACTTCTAGTGTTGGAAGCTTTCTGATTCACCAGATCCAATAAAGGCAAGTGAAGAGCATAATACTACCAACAAATGCTAGACATACATGAACAAACAAGTATGAAAATAAATAACAAGACGAGTTAGGAAAGGGAATAAACATAAAACTCTTTATTTTATTCCATGAAAAGAAATGACATAAGTCTTACAAAACTTCGAACGCATTTCGACCTAAGGGTCTCATCAGCGGAGTGAGTTTTAAAAGAAGTACAACATCTCTTTTTAAAGTCCTAACTCTAGTGGGGGAGCCGTAAAGTGATACATGTGGGATAAAAAATTTAAATTTTAAACCCATAGAATAAAAGACCACAGGTTTATAGACCCAACGGTTAACCCAGGCTCAAACCCCAAGAAAAATTTTACCCGCCCAATTACAAAAAAATTGATTTTTAAATAGCTCTAGACATATTGTTTTTACAAAGATAACCCCTCAAGGGTTTTTTGTTCCTCCAACATAAAATGCCTCAAGCAATGTGTTTAAGTTCTTTGTCTTTTCTCCATCTCTCAAACATGGGAGAGATAATGTCTGAACTACAATGAAGACTTCTGGCAAAATCATAGTTGTCAAGTTTCAGGATCAATGGAACTTCTCTGTTCTTAGTACCACATCTGTTTGCTGCTTTCTCAAGAACTCTGGTAAGAAGAGAAGATCTCTGGTCAAATTTAACCTTCTCAAAGAGAGGAAGGAGAAATTTGATGCGGTAACCTCTGGCCCGTAGTCTATTAAAAAAATTGTTTTTAATAGAGATAAAACCTTGCCTCGAAGTTTCTCTGACCAAAAATATCTTGAGTTCACTAACAATGAATGCCTTTTTCTGGTGAACTAGGTGATGAGAGGAAGCAAGGATGTACTGGTAAGCATTCATCGGATTTTGGAAAAGCTTGGTGCTGAGAACTCCTGTATGGACAAACTCAGGTCCCTTGAAAAAAACTATGTCTAGAAGAGTGACTTCTGAATCTGAAACATGAGAAGTTATTCTGATGTTGTCATAAAAGGAGTTATAAGCTGTTAAAAAATCCTCTAGACTTTCCTTGGTACCATGCCAAATTCCAATGGCATCGTCAATATATCTTTTGAAGAACAAAAGACTATCACCAGCAACATTAGAAAACAATTGGGACTCCATGTGGCAGAGAAAAAGACAAGCATACACAACTGCAAAATTGCTTCCCATTGTTGTCCCTAAGTGATGAAAGATGCCACAAAGAATCCTAAGTCTGTATGACGAGGGAGGCCTTGAGGCCTCCCCATGTATATGTTATGGGAAACTAGGATATTGCTCTCTCATGGAAATTTCTCAAGGATTCTCCCTTGAGTGTTGAGTTATCAACGCTAAGACTGGTTGGACTACTTCTAGTGATATTATGGGTGGGTGGCTCAATGTGTTGGTGACTATGACTTTGTGTATGCGAAGCATCAACTTCCACCTCAGTATGAGACCGATGGTGGCTGTTTCTTGTGTGTACCATGATGATTTTGTGTTATCTTCTTAAGTGGATTATAAAGCACACAAACAAGGTAAATATATGTTTATCTCTTTTATATATTAATGACGTAAAAATTTTTGTATGTTTAGTTTTTTATTTTGTAAATAAAAACTTATATCCATGTTTTGCATTTCATTAGATGATAATATTGAATTAAAATGGTTTTCACCTGTATGCTCATAGCTTGACAACCTGGTGATTAATCTAGGTCATGTAAACCTCCAAAGTGTGGAAATGAAAACCCACACCCAGGAAGGGAGCACAAGTCATGCTAGACCCTCACCCAGCCTCACCTGGTCAATGTCATACCCTCTAAAGAGGATTATATGCAAATTTTATAGGCTACATCATATATTGGGTTCGGTATTGGCTAAAATATTAGATTCATGGGAGTTGAGGCAATGGGTGGAGATGAAATCCACCTTGCTTGTCACTCTACTGATGGATGGACATGACTTCCATATCATAAGAGTTTAATATGAAACATGATGTGTGTGGAGTTCATTTTAGACATGTAAAAATAGAAAGTTATGCAATCACCCAACATCCATGATTAATTTACCTACATGTCTAAAAAAGAATATTTATTTTTCAAATAAATGTATCTATAACTAATCTACATGACCTTGATGTGTTCTCCTAATTTATGATAAAATAGCCAATGATTGGGCCACATGCAAGCAAACCAACATATAATGGCCTAGCATGGTGGAGACTAGGGTAAACCTTACAAGCATAGGTCCACTGTTCCTAGAAGCGCCTAGAGGAAACTAAAGAAAACCTAAGAAGCGTAAAATGCAATTTTATTTCCTTTTATTTCATTTTTCCTAATTAAACTATGCTTTTGCTTACTATTTCTAGAAATTAGATGCATATAGAAAATCATAGAAATATAGGGAGGGGGTACCAACCTTGAATCCTGCTTGGTTGATGGATATTCTACCCTCTTCTACACTTTTCTACTAGTCGCTATTGTCCAAAGCGATTGATTTTGATTGTTGACTGTAGGAGTGGCTAAGATCTTCTGGTGGCTATCGAAGAGAGCAGTCGAAACTGTGGGTCGCTATTGACCAGAGCATTTGAACCTGCACATAGAAAAATCTATGAATATTAGTAAATCGATATGAAATAAAAACTTAGATATATGCCAGGTTTATCGCCTGCTCCTTTCATCTTCTTCTACTCCTCTACAAAGGTCGTAATTAACCACAACCATTAATTATCAATTCACATCTCTCATAATCAATCATGGATCCAAGAGTCATTAAATTGTTTCTAAATATATCCTTCTATATATTAGAGGTATATGTCAAATGGGTATTTGCTATTTTCTTGGAGCATATCTAATTTTAAAAAAAAATTATTCAATTGATTATACGAGATTGAAACGGGTCTCACCTATATTACATCATCATGGTATAGTTGTATTACAATAAAACTTAGATACTATCCATGTATCACATGGCAAGTTCGAACCTTGGTCTCCTCCTCAAATATTTGAGTGATTTAACTAGTTGAGCTAATGCGATTAGATAATTTTTAACAATATTTTAATATAAATTGGGTAAATAATTTGGACTAATAGCACTCCATTATTATATTTTTCTTCTCTCTTTGACTTGGACTTGTCTATTGGTGTTGTAGATGATATCCACTATATATTTACCCTCTATAAAAGCTAAATATTTTGTTGTTAATAAGTATGAAAAACACCCCCAAAGGATGATCATGATTTTTGTGAGTGTTTATTCTCTAATAGTTTATAGTCAACATTTAATGTGTCAATAAGAATTCTATTAAGTTTGTCTTCAATCCAATGTTTTATTAGTATAGCAATCATATTGAAGTTTGGATGCATTATGTATGATGGCTTTATGCTCATGAGAAGCTTTATTTAGTCTATGTATCATCAGAAGAGTAAACACAAGATATCTTAACCAAGGTCACACTTGAGATACCTTTTGTGGTTTTAAAAGTGTCTTAGAGTAGGAAATTACTCCTTAAAGTGGATGTATAGTAAGGGTCTATCTTTATGTACCTAATTTGAATTAAGTGGGATGTTGAAATATGTGATAATAATATTTTCTTGACGCTGTAACTAGTTTTTTATTATATTATTTATATACCTATTTGGGCCATTATACACCTTGTATAGGTGAATTTACTATAATATTTTATTATTTAACCTAAAGGTCTTCTATTTGTGTATCTATACCACTTTCTACCAACCATTTCATCATTAATATCTGTACTTTTTTTAGTGAGATTGTTTTGGTATCTATAGACACCCTTCATATTATGTATATTCTTTACGTGATCTTTTTCTAACTTTATGTGTAATGCATTAATTCCACTCATTTCTACAATGTACTATGAAATCCAACAATTTATTGCCTATAGTTGTATTCAAAATCCTAGATAGAATTAGGATCAAAGTCATTCACCTATAATCAACAAGTATAGATACCTTAAGTTTAACAAATGTAAGCTATTTGCAATATCCTTTTTCAATATATTTTAGTTGTATTTTATATCATAAAATCAAATAGCAACATAAGCAATGTCATTTTGCAATTGATAAAGAGTTTGAAAGAGTGTCCATTAGGAATATGGGTAATTTAAAAGTGAAAGTGTGCATGGGATTGAATATTTAGATTCACAATGACATAAGAAACAAGTTTTGGATGCACATATCAACCAAACCTAACACATTAAACAATTAATTATAACTAACATAAGACTTATAAAAGGAGACTAAGGTTAGAATCTTACCAAGCAATACATGCGTAATAACCATTTTGTGGTAATGTCATTATGTGGTTGTGATGTAATATGAGTGGAATCCATTTCAATCCCATGTATCCTATAAAAATAAAAATAAAAAATCATTATGTTTTTATAAAAATTAAATTGTATACCAAATTATTTTTCAATGAATTTCCATAGGTTTTTATAAGGAATCCCAATAAATGGGATTTGAATCTTGAATTTGAGAGACCAAAACTCTTACCACTATAATATGCGAAATTATTACAATACCATTATATATATATAATCTAAACAAAAATTATTTCAATCTTATAAAAATAATTAATAAATAAAAATACATTAATAGTACATTACTTCAAAAACAAGATGAAAGCCAATTACATAAGTATCATTTAAAGATAATAACAGGAAATAATATAAATACAAGAAAAACATACCTAAATTCTTAAATATTAGATTTATTTGATTGAAACCCTAACCCTAGGTTCGTATATACTTTGACTTTCGAGGTTATGCCTAACCCTAACTCATGCTTATCTTATCCCTTATGCTTAACCCTAACTCATGCTTATCTTATCCCTTAGTAATCCATCCAACGCACATGAGGCCATGATAAAGAGACGGGTCAATAGAGCATCATCATCGTTAGGACAAATCCATGAATATTTCCCACACAGATAACTGCTATAAAATTGCCATTTAAGGCAACACTTCGGCATCAGCAGTAGGAGATCGTGCAAGAAGTTCTTTGAGTTTTTACAGGGGGAGTCTCCCTCTACAAACAATCATGTAAGTATCCTTTCGAGAAAATGGACTGTGTTTACAAATATATTTATTTATTTTGCCTAGGTGAGTATCCTTTCCTTTTGATTCTATCTTTCTGTGACTACAAACTTGTTGTCGTCCTCGTTGATGTTTTGTGGGCTTTATTTCTTTTTATCATTGCCATCCTCAGATCTTTTGTACTTTCCAGCTTTTCATTCTATGTCTTTGAGGTGATTCGGATTAAAACTGCATTTGCTTCTTCGCTGATATTTTCTAGATAATGTAATGGTGCCTAGCAAGAAGTCCACCGATTATCTGGTGGATCTTAACGCTAGATGTGGTATGTATAAAATATATAAGAATTAAACTGGTTTATGCTATTGATTTGCACTAGTCGTTAAAGGAAAATGGAGAATGTTTTAGGGTAGTTATTACACTCGTGAGCTACTTATGATTGAAATCTAGAGCAATCTTTACGTTAGTTAGATTACTTCTTTTGCTCTAAAACTGAAGACTTCTGAAATGGACATTGATTAATTTTTATTTTTAGATCTAATCTTTATGAAGGTTGACGATGACCGTGCCACTGGTAGAGAAGTAAACTAAGGCATTTAATGATATGAATCTAAGTCCGTTTAGTTAGTTTATGTCTGAATCTATTTAGCAATGGATAACATTGATTCCATTTCATTTATTTAATGGATCCTGTGATCCCCATTAATGTATTAATGGATAGGCTGGTCCCTCCTACGCTAAGAATACCTTATGTTTTCATAGGCTAGAAATAATGTATCAAATTTCTAGGAATTATTATTTATTATTTATTTTTAAATAGAAATGAAAATTTTACAAAATGGACTTCATAAACATAAAATAGCATGGCCATGCTATCTATGGGCCTTCAGGGAACCATTTACTTATTTTATTTTTAAAAAACTTTTCAATATAGCCAACATCAAATGGATTTTGCTTGCTTTTATTAGAGTAGAAGATCATTTGATCTTTTAGATGAGTATAAATTGTTAAGTTAATTGAAATTAGGGTTAAGATTTTAAAAATATAATAAAAAGATATTTTAGGAAGAATATTTTAGTGGTAAGTTTTTGGGCTTTTCTTTAGAAGACTCAAGTTCAAATTCTTGTATAAGGGGATGATGATCAAGATCCCTTGTAAAAACACTAAGATTGCTCATAAAAATATGTGCTCTACCTTAACATTTTTAAGTTCTAGAAAGAATATCATAGTGGTAAGTCTTTATATTTTCATTTAGGAAATCTAAGTTCAAACTCCAACATGAACCTCATAAAATTATATGCTATCTCCTAATATTTAATGCTCCATGAGGGGTACATAGTGGTAAGTTCTTGGGTTTTCATCCAAAGACCCAAATTCAAACCTTGGTATGAGAGGACTGATATTCTTAATAAAATTCATGCTTTACCCTAACACTTTTGAACTGTGGTATACCATAGTGTTAAGACCCAGGAGATTCAAATTCAAACAAGACCATTACTTCTCATAAAAATATTTTTCTTGCCCTAATTTTTTTTTAGTCTTGGCATGGATTTCATAGTGGTAAGTTTTTGGGCTTTCATCTAGGATACCCAAGTTCAAACATGGGTATTAAGGGATAGGATTTGACATAAAAACCTAAGCTCTCCTTAACATTTAATCTCTAATAGGGATACCACAATGGTAATTTCTTAGATTTTCATACAAGAGATCCAAGTTCAAACCTTGTTATGAGGGGATCATGACTCATAAAATCACATTCTTTATTCTAATATTTTGTGATGGAAGGGATACCATAATAGTAAGACCTTTGGTTTTCATCTAGAAGATCCAAGTTCAAATATTGGTATGAGGGGACCATGATCCCTCATAAAAATATGTGCTTTACCCTAATATTTTAGTGTGCAAGGACAACATAGTGTTTAGGGCTTTGACTTATTTTTTATGAGGTCTAAGAAGATAGGTAGGATGGTAGCTACTCAAGAGAGGATAGGTTAGATGGTAGAGACCTAGAGGATAGATGGTAACTACCCAAAAGGGGATGGATTGGATGGTAACGACCCAATTTTTATCCATTGACTACTCTAATTTAATGACTTGGAGGATTGGAGTCCCATCAACATTCATTTTATCTAGTGGGTTAGGGTTTATAAAGGTATGGATTGGATGGTAATGACCCAATGCTTATCCATTGACTACTCCAATTTGATGCCTTGGAGTATTAGGGTCCCATCAATATTTATTTTATCTAGTGGGCTAGGGTTTATAAAGGCAACATCATTTGATACCTTGGAGGATTAAGGTCCCATCAATATTTATTTTATCTAGTGGGCTAGGGTTTATAAAGGCAACATCCAATGGTGTTACCTATTTTTTAGTCATAAAAATGTGGTCTTTAAATATCTAAAAGATCTCACAATATTTTCAAATCCTAACTAAATATATTGATTGTAAGTTTCATTTAATATTATTTTATTAAAACAATTATAGTTATCTTTTGAATGATCCTCACTTTTTAATGATAGAAAGGTTAGTTTTTCTTTCCTATTTCTAAAATTAGATATGAAGTACTCTAATATGGAGGTATGCTTACATGTACAAAGGTAGAAGTTTCACCTAAGTCCATTGAGCGTACGATAAGTTAGACAATGATAGTACCAATATTGAGCCCCCCATGCTCCTCCTCATGCTAGGTTAAATAACATAGAGGTGGAATAGGTGTTATTGGAGGAAGCCCCAAGATTTGAACCTTGTTTGGTAGTAGAAAAGAACTGTGGATGTAACCAATTCCTATATGAACCAAAAACAAAATAAAAATAAAAATGAAGTTTCAAAATATATCTATAGGGAAAATATTAATTCAAATTAATAAAAATTTCAAACAATAAAAAAATAAGTTTAAAATTGTAATAACATTATATTTTAGGAAAATAAAATTAAATATCAATAAAATGAAAGAAAATAATAATTCAAATATTCTTAAAAACATATTTAGATAAATATTTTAGGCTAATTCACACAATATTTTACCCTTAATAATTAAAGAATGGATAAATTAGATGGTAGGGACTCATAGGCTAGATGGTAACTACCCAAGAGGGGATGGGTTGGATGGTAACAACCCAATATTTATCCATTGACTACTCTAATTCAATGCCTTGGAGGATTGGGATCCCATCAACATTCATTTTATCTAGTGGGTTAGGGTTTATAGAGGCATGGGATAGATGGCAATGACCTAATGCTTATCCATTGACTACTCCAATTATGCCTTGGAGGATTAGGGTCCCATCAATATTTATTTTATCTAGTGGGCTTGGGTTTATAGAGGCAACATCCAATGGTGTTAACGATTTTCTTAGTCATAAAAATATGGTCTTTAAAGATCTAAAATACCTTACAATATTTTCAAATCCTAACAAAATATATTGATTGTAAGTTTCATTTAATATTATTTTAATATATCTATTATAGTTATTTTTTGAATGACCCTCACTTTTTAATGATAAAAATGTTAGTTTTTCTTTGATCTTTCTAAAATTAGATATGAAGCAGTCTGATATGGAGGTATGCTTGTACAAAGGTAGAAGTTTGACCTAAGTCCACTGAGTGTGCGATTAGTTAGACAATGACAGTACCAATCTTGAGCACCCCTATCCTTCTCCTCATGCTAGGTTAAATAACAATGAGGTGGAATAGGTGTTATTGGAGGAAGCCCCAGGATTTGAACCTTGCTTGGAAATAGAAAAGGACTGTGGATGTAAAAAATTACTATGTGAAGCAGAAAAAAAAAAAATAGAAATGAAGTTTCAAAATATATGTGTAAGGAAAATATTAATTTTAATTAATAAATTAATATTTATTCAAATTTCAAACAATAAAAAATAAGTTTAAAATTGTAATAACATTATATTCTTGGAAAATAAAATTATATATCAATAAAATGAAAGAAAACAATAATTCAAATATTCTTCAAAAAATATTTAGATAAATATTTTAGGCTAATTCACACAATATTTTACCCTTAATAATTAAATAAGGGATAGGTTAGATGGTGGTGACCCATAGGGTAGATGGTAAACAGCCAAGATGGGATGGGTTGGATGGTAACTACCCAATATTTATCCATTGACTACTCCAATTAAATGCCTTGGAGGATTGGGGTCCCATCAATATTCATTTTATCTAGTGGGCTAGAATTTATAGAGGCATGGGTTGGATGGTAGCAACCCAATATTTATCCATTCACTACTTCAATTCAATACCTTGGAGGATTGGGGTCCCATCAACATCCATTTTATCTAGTGGGTTGGGTTTTATAGAGGCATGGATTGGATGGTAAGGACCCAATGGTTATCCATTGACTACTAAAATTTGATGCCTTGAGGATAAGGGTCCCATCAAAATTTATTTTATCTTTTGGGTTAGGGTTTATAGAGGCAACATCCAGTGGTGTTACCGATTTTCTTAGTCATAAAAACATGGTATTTAAAGATCTAAAAGACCTCACAATATTTTCAAATCTTAACAAAATATATTGATTATAAGTTTCACTTAATATTATTTTATTAAAACTATTATAGTTATCTTTTTAATGACCCTCACTTTTTAATGATAGAAAGGTTAGTTTTTCTTTGATATTTCTAAAATTAGATATGAAGTAGTCTGATATGGAGGTATGCTTACTTGTACAAAGGTAGAAGTTTGACCTAAGTCCGTTGAGTGTGCGACTAGTTGGATAATGACAGTATCAATCTTGAGCCCTCCCATGCTCCTCCCCATGCTAGGTTAAATAACAATGAGGTGGAATAGGTGTTATTGGAGGAAGCCCTAGGATTTAAACCTTGCTTGGTAGTAGAAAAGGACTGTGGATGTAACCAATTCCCATATGAAGCAAAAAAAAAAATAAGAAATGAAGTTTCAAAATATATCTATAGGGAAAAATATTAATTCAAATTAATAAATTAATATTTATTTGAATTTCAAATAATAAAAAAATAAGTTTAAAATTGTAATAACATTATATTTTAGGAAAATAAAATTATATATCAATAAAATGAATGATAATAATAATTCAAGTATTCCTAAAAAAATATTTAGATAAATATTGTAGGCTAATTCACACAATATTTTACCCTTAATAATTAAAGAAGGGATAGGTTATATGGTAGCGACCCATAGGCTAGATGGTAACTACCCAAGAGGGGATGGGTTGGATGGTAACGACCTAATATTTATCCATTGACTACTCCAATTCAAAACCTTGGAGGATTGGGGTCTGATCAACATTCATTTTATTTAGTGGGCTAGGGTTTATAGAGGCATTGGTTGGATGGTAACGATCCAATGCTTATCCATTGACTAATCATATTTTATGCCTTGGAGGATTAAGGTCCCATAAACATTTATTTTATCTAGTGGGCTAGGTTTTATAGAGGCAACATAAAATGGTGTTACCAATTTTCAATATTTTCAAATCCTAACAAAATATATTGATTGTAAGTTTTATTAAATATTATTTTATTAAAAATATTATAGTTATCTTTTGAATGACCCTCACTTTTTAATGATAGAAAGGTTAGTTTTTCTTTGATGTTTCAAAAATAAAGTATGAAGCAGGGTTATGCATAGCGGTGAAAATTTACCATTTGGATGAAATGTACAATTTTCAAAAATTCAAATTTGCAAAATTTGGGAGACCCGGATGTCGACCATTTAGCCAATTTTTTTTTAAACAAATAAAGTTTAGGTGTCGATTCACCGTGCTTTGATAAGAGTATAATGGTTATTTTTTAAAATTTGCAAGCAATCCCGTCTAAATAGAGTATCCTTTTCACCCTAAAATTTTAAAATTTATAAATTAGCACACCCAACTTGCCAAGTATACCTTTGTATATACTTAACACCCTAAGGATGCATTTTTATTTTTGAACCTTGTTTTACACCCGATGAATATACTAACATAGTTCTACACAACACCAAAATATTTCTATGATCGACCATCACCAATTTAGCAAC
>JAQPPZ010009352.1:0-22072 GCA_028583015.1 Wollemia nobilis | reverse complement strand
AATATCTAGTGGTAGGTTAGTAGGATGCTCAATATTGATATACTACCATTTACAAATCTATAGTAATAAACTACATCCGATACAAACTCTGATCCTCTAGGTAATCTGCTACAACTCATTATAGAGTTGTGCTAACAATGCACTACCCCAAGACAAGATCATAGGATGATCTGCAAGGCTCATAAGGATGTCCAAAGTCCTTGATAGGAGGTTCCAAGGGAACCTCATACTAGAAGAGTCGAGCAGGATGACTTGCATGATCAGGGTCATGAATATGGTGGCTCGCTTAGTGAAGACCCGATGTGTATACCAATACTCAATGTAGACCCCTCCATGGTTCAAGTCTCACTCTACCTCCACGCTATGATGGCCAAATTTTTGAGCGAATACAGTCCTCTTCACCTTAGTCGACAATTATGTGATGGCCTTGCCATCCAGAGGGATACGAAAGATATGGTAGACATCCTTCAAGGTCATTGTCATCTCACCTATCAGTAGGTGAAAGGTATTGGTCTGTGCATTCCAACGTCAAGCCAATGTAGTCATATAGGTCTTGTTGGCCATGATATTTGGGAGGCGTATTCAAATCCCACAGCCTTGAACCACTCCTAGTTCGCCTAAGAGAGGGTGCCACACAAGTTTCAAAGTATCTCAAATTACCTCACCCTTGCAGGTAAGGTCTAACATAAATAATAGTAAGGCAAAATAAATTAAAACCTATCAAAAACAATCTAATAATGACAAACAAAAGAGTAAAAATTTTAAAATACAAAAACAATGGAAAAATGCACTTCAAAAATAAAAAAATCAATTAAATCCTCATAAAATTTAGAAAAATTAAAAAATGATGCTAAGATTGTGAATCATGGCTCAAACCTGCGGTCAGGGAGGCAGTCAAAAATATGACTGTTAGAATTTGAATCCTGCCATGAATAATAGTCGTGACCCCAAATTTGTCAATTGGAGACTACTCCTGCCAGCTGCAACTATTAGGGATGACATTTTTAAGGTCATTACTTATCCCTATATCCTTAGAAAATAGCAAAAAATAATAAAATAAAAACAAAAAAAATAAAATTTTTCCCTCCCACACATAAAAACAAAACAACAAAAATAAAATAAAAACAAAGAAAAACCCCAACACAAAAAATAAATTTTTTACCCTCCCCTTAAGCTAACCTCAGCTAAACCTAACTAGGGTGAGGTTCATTATCGACAGTTTAATGAGGTTCATTTAGCCCATTACATAGTGTGGTTAATTTTAAACTGGTGAAATAAATAAAATGGTCTAGGGTTTAGTGTGCTTCTACGTTAGTCGCATCCGCTCCTCCAGGTTGAGCTGCCATCATTCTTGGTGGTAGTGAGGTCGAGTTTTTAGCAGCACTCCATGTCAAAATTGTTGGATTGCCTCCCAAAGCTCTCAAGTCACACAAGTTGTCAGGTTGATAATGACGTAAAAAATGATAGGAAAAATTTTAAATATTTTCTATTTTTCACCTAATCGTAGTTGGCACCCATGGGCACCAAACTAGGGTTTGCCACCCGTTGTCATCAGCCGCGGCTAGAAAAATTTTAAAATCCACCCACTATTGTCAACCGCAGCTAGCAACCCACAATAAATGCTCCAAAATCCCAGCATGAGAAGCTAAAAAATGATAAATTAAAAATATCCATATGACCAAAAATACCAAAAACATTAAAAAATGAAGAAAAATCAGATCAACTAAAAAGCCAAATGCACCTCATACCTAGTAAATTACCCTATACACTTGGTGGTTGTAGCGACTTGAGATCCATGCAATCTTATACGTTGAGTAAATTACCATAAGGACATTTGGAGCAAATGTGTCATCGTAGCACTGGTATACTTCATTTTAAACCTGAAGAAGACCTTAAAGGTTGTACCGCTCCATGGGAATGAATCAACCATATCACTTTTGCTATGATATTTTTTAGCAGATCATCGATGATATTATTTAACTTGTGTCTAATTGCAATTGCTATTGTTTCAATTCCATAAGAAGGCTTTCATAGCTAGACCACTCCACGGGATAGAAATACACAACACCCTTTAACAGTTGGAATCATAGCTGATTAGGCCTTGCCAAGTATTCTAATGCTAAACATTCAATCATTTAGCATCATTCATAGTGGTCAAGTGATAAGTCACTTCATTTAATTGACATTACCCTCATCGACTCATCACTTGAGGGGTAGTCATTATATCATAATCATAAATCAAAGTCAACATAAGATCCCTTGATCGTAGATCCCTAGATCTTGTCAAAATTACTTTTGTCTTACGAATCATTGCCAATGACTATCATAAGCTTACCCTCTGTTGGGAAAAAGAGCAAATATGAAAATTCAGTTAGTAGCTCTCCTCCTTTTGGATCTATATGGCACATAATCCTATAATAGCACTAAAGCTACTTGATCGTCGATGCAGCTTGCAAAAAATTTGAAAATTTAAGCCTTCCATATTGTTGGAAGCAATGTTTTTAGGATGTGCATCCTTTTGCTAGACCTAGGGCATCTAATGTTGATCAGACTAATGATCATCATCCAACCTACGTCATCATTTTAGGAGGTCTATTTTTGCTCAATGTTGTTTGATCTCACAACACATCTCAAAAGGGATATCTATAGACACCTAAAACATGTCATGTCAATGCGACTACTCATATGGAACATGTTAGAATGCCATATGAAAGAACTTGGACAGATACCAAGGTATAGAAGTGGTTTTAACCACTCATTTGGGCACATTTACCTAGTCAGTGCTAGCCGTTGTTGACACCCATAGTTAGCAGAGCTGACCGCGGTTAGGCCCCAAAGTTAGTTGACCTTTGACCAATTCAAAGTTGGTTCCAATGGTCATTTGGTTGTGGATTTGAGCATTTTGAGTGAGGAAGGTTCTGTATCTTTCCATCCAAAAAACTCAACTACCCATTCTTGATATTGGCTTCTCCATGAATATAGGACATAGCCCTTCAAGGTGCTATAAGATCTCCATACAAAATAGCAAAAAGGAGAGATGCATAGGAGAATTTGAGCAATGAAGCCCTATCGAATTCAGAATCCACATTATTGCATTATGACATTACTTTCTTACCCCCATTTGAGATATTGAAATGACAATTATAGACATGGAAGTCCTAGGAGGTTAAGAGAATCAAGAAATGCAATTACACCCATTTTATGCATAATCAGAGTAGTTCAACCACCAAATCTATTAGAGGACACAGAGGTGACCCTTGACCATCAATTTGGTAAGAGAATTTAGAGATCTAGCCCTTGGATTTGAGGACAAGCACACATCAAGCCTTGTCACGGCTTCTAGTCATGATTAACAGTGCTCACCACATCACAGAGCCACAGTCAGGGTAGTATCACTAATTCCCTTATTTTCTCATAGTAGGAATTGTTAATGGCAGTAGATTAAGCGTAATTTAGATTTTATTGTATTCTTAGAGACTTTTGATGGGTATAATTAGCTTGTTTAGTTGATGGATTTCAATATCTTAACTAGGATAATAATGGATATTTTTCATGCTTCCATGATTTTAAATTGATAATTAGGCTATTAGATAGTTGCATATGCTTTTCTCTGACATGTTTCATAGCATATTTTCATGTTTCTCATAGGTTTATTAGTTTTCTTGCACTCTTTATTATATTCTAGTAATACACACTTTCCTCAAAAAGCCTCATCAAGAGAGGCATCATTTATCACTGATGCTTCTTATTTTTTATTGTACGCAGGACTAATAGGGTTTTGATATGCAAGGCATCAAATGCCTCTAATCGTGGAGAAGGTCATCGACACCTTGAAGTAGTTTGTGTCATTTTGAAAGGTATTTGAAATGCACCTACCCTAAGAGGGATGGATTTGTAACTTGAATTGATTTGAAATTAATAAAAGATCTTTTTATTTTGTTCTTTTCATTATTTTCCAATTCGTGTATGCCTATTTACATTGTTTTTAGCATATTCAATATTAGGTGTGAGCCTTTTTAGATGTTACACATTAATTTTTTAATGATTTTCAATATACTAGGTAAGTGTAGACACCAAAACAGCACCAATCCAATTATGTGACTACAAACACCGATTGCTTTGACACACACAGCCCCAAGGGCAGCCCCTAGAGGTTAAACAGTGGTCCTAACCACTCTCATAGCAGTTTTGGAAGGTCAAAAATCATTTTTGGCACCTTCAGGCACTTTGCTCAGTATCCATTCCACCCTGGAACAGATTCTAACTGGGATTCGCCCCACCCAGGGACGAATTCTGAATTCGCTCCAGGGTGGGACAAATTTCAGGTTTGATGGGTAAAAAGTAAAATCTTGAAAAATGGCATCTTGGATTCGCCATGTAATGCCTCCTTCAGTTCATGGGAGCATGGGTGAGCATTTTTGAGTGTTAGAGGCTGCTACAGGGGCAGTCATGAAGCCCCTAATTAGGGAGGAATCTTCCCTCCCCTGGAAGGGCATGGCTGCCATGTGGCACCTCTACATGCTCATCCCAAGAGACCTCTAGGTCTATAAATTGATGAGTTTCCTCATCCCAAAATATAGAGGTTAGGATCATTTCAGAGCAACGAAGTGCTGTCATTTTATTTACATGCCCCACACCTTTTAGTTTCGCACCTTGCACATCCTTGATCTCCTTTAGAGGGGAGTTCATTGGGTGACTATTGAGAGGATGAATATTGAGCCCAACACCCAAAATTTGGCCACAGTATACCACCCAATTTTCCGACAACACCTTGTAAGGGATTTTGGACCCATCCCAAGTGGATTGATGCTAAAATCAGGTCCCAACGGTGGGCGGCCTGCCTGGGCGCCCCCGCACTGCCGTAGGCCTAATCACCCTTTTTAGGAATGATCAGGAATGTGTAGCATATTTTTCTTTCTGTCATTTTCATTCCTTGCATTTTTTTCTATGCTGTTAGATAGTTTACAATTTTGAGTCCATTTATTTTTTATTAATTGTCATTATGCTATCGTGTTTTTGCTCCCACTAACTTGCATACAAGCATCATCAAATTACAGTTGATGGAGGTCAAATTGGGAAAATATGATCATCTGGGTCTTCCCAAAATGCTCCCAATTAGCTAACCCCAAGTTTGTAGGTGTTTTGGACCTTCCGAGGTAGGACATTGGAGACAATAAATTTTTGGCATTTTGTTGCAAGCGAATTCGTCCCACCCCGGAACAAATTCAAAACGGCAAGGAATTTCCTGACTGTTCTTTTTGTAGTACCCTCCTGGTGATATCTTGATACCCTTGTAAAATTTTTAGAGCATTTTGATTTATTTTGGTCATATTTTAATTTGTTTTTCTCATTCATTCACTGCAAGCTTGGGGATTGCATGTTTCATTTCATCCGTAGGTGCTATTGATCATTTTTTGTTTCTTTGAACGTAGGATCGAAACATCGAAGGAGCAGTAAGGAATCAACATTTGTAGACACAAGCGGCAGTGACGTTTGGTCTTCCCATATTACATGTGGGCATGTAGAAGAAGGAAGGCTATCCATGGATGTAACCAAGAGATGAATCTAATGCTCCTCACCCTTGAAAAGGGAGGATGCGAATTGTAACCGAGTTGTGAAATACATCAATAAAAAAAGAAGGGCTGTTATTTTATTTTGAGTTTCAATTCATGCTTTCTCTATTTCATGCATTTTAATTCGTAGGATTTAGCGTTAAGATTAGTTTTAATTTTGCATCGTGCTTGGGAGTTTTTCCTTTTTGTTTTCATATCCTCGTGCTTCCAGTGGCAATCACGGTGGGACGCTGTCCTCTACATTTTTGGATCAGAAATTTGATCAAAATTTACCTTGCTTGCAGGTATCTTTTTTTTGGAATGCGGGACTACTGTTTGTTCTAGTCTGTGGCGAACACATAACTGTAATTTGTCTCACCCAGGGATGAATTGGAATGTGCCCCACCCTGAGATGAATATAGTACTGTAATTCATTCCACCCCGAGATGAATTCTAGTCTGTGAAGTTTCCAGGTAGAAACTCAGGATCGACAGATTCGGGCAGAGAAGAGGTAAGGATCCTACATTTTTTTTTATCATTTTTTGCTCAGTGTTTCTATTTTTGGGTTATTTCCTTTTTGCTATTTGCTTGTTTCCTTTTGCAAAATAAAAAGAACCCCACACACCACGTGGCAACTTAAAAACCAAGGCACTGGTCGTAAAACCCCAGCCCTTGATCAAGACCAACGGTGGATTTCATCACCACCTTGGCTTGAATTTTGCATCCATTACCCTGATCGCAACTGTTGTTAAATGTAAATCCTAATGAAATCTGACCGAGTGTAGCTGGGGTTATTCCCAGTGCACGAGGATAAGTCTTCTATGGTAGGTGTCATAAACAGGGTGATTCCCATTTCGTATCGCCTACGTTCCATGTACCATATGCTCTCACGTACCTATAGTTTCCCTCACGTAAGGGCGGGTATATAGAGAGATTGGTATATCGGCCTGGCAATGGTATATTGAAGGGGCAACAAATTTTGGGAGTCATAAGAGCCATCATTTGCATTTAAACGTTCTTTACAAAAACCTTCAAAACCAAAAACCAAAACAAAAACAAAAAAAATCAAAACACACTAAACCTGGTTTAGGACACACTCTCAATATTTAAATGAGATAATCACTATTTGTGTATGTGTGTGCTCTTTTCTATTTAGTGTAGCATAAAAAAAAATCATAAAAGAGATAAAAATCTACATAGCTTGTAGGAAAGCACCACCATGGTGTACACACATAGCCAAGCCCAATCAAGGGGGAAAGTTGTGGAAAGTGTACAAGGGGGCACAAGTCGCCTCTGCTACAGCACTAAGGACTTGGTCATACCGCCTTGGCAGCCCGATCCACGATAGAGTCTGCATCGTTCCATGTCAAGGTGGAACTATAGGGACACCCCTTTGGGGGACATGTCTGCTCATCATAGCCCTTTTTAGGAAAAGTCCTTACACGTGGCACTCAACATAGACAAGAAATCTCCCTTAGAAGCTCGATATGAGTGGCCACCATGCACTGAAGTGCTAGAGTGGCATAGTGCCCATGAGGAGAGGCCACATGATTATGGCATCCCTTGTTTGCCCCCCATCACTGTTAGAACCAATAGACAAAATCTAGAGTGCAAGGCTCTTTAGACCGGGTCAGCTAACTCTGCCCGCCCCTTTCACACATATGAAAGGGAACATGAGGATGATGATTACATTCCTCAAGAGCAAGATACAGTGCAGGGGCCATGTGCCTTTGCACCAGCTAGATACCATGATCACCCACTAAGGCCAGAGCCTCAGGTTAATGCCACCAACCTCAATAGAGGGAAGCGACCTATTGAGATCTCGGATCATCACAACCAAGGTAAGTGCATAGGAGAGGCATCTAGGCCTCCTCGACTTAAGATGGTAGAGCAAATCGACCTGGAAGTCACCAGACACATCGCCCGCCAAGCACAGATCATGTGGCTTAAGCAAGATCAACAACAGCTAGAACATTTATATCACCTTAGCAAAGAGCACATTAGGCACCAAATAGATGAGTTGCTACATAACCTGATGCTTGAGAGGTTTCCAACCCTACACACCCAAAGAGCGAAACCATATGTGAGGCACAATCCCTTGATGTGAGATAGGTCTTCGTGACCTTACCAAGTGTTGCCTTCAAGACCTCCTAGACCTGAGTGGGAGGCCACTCCCTTGAACAACGATGGGTACCCTCTGCGGGGACCCACCTTGGGTCATAGGTCTCACCTAGAGACTCCTCATGCAACTTACAAGGAGTATGAGCAAGAAGATGAGCGGGCTGAAATGCCCTACCTAGGCAGAGGAGTTGCCATCCGGACACCCCTTCAGAGGCCTCAAGTCTCCCACAACCCACAATGGGAGCAAACCAAAGAGGAAGAGATTAAATCTTTTGATGCATACAAAGCACTGTTAGAGCATCTAGAGTCTGTGGAAACCAAAACTTCTAGGCCTCAAAAGCCCACTTTATGCTAGCTCCGTAGTCATCTTGTGCATCCGTCAGTGCCAGCACCTCCTTATCCTGAGCACTTTAAGCTACCTTAGTTGGCAACCTTTAGAGGTGAGGAAGATGCTCAAGAGCATGTGACAAGATTCCTGAGCCAATGCTTTGGCATTCAGGACAATGATGCTTTGTTATTGAGAACATTTATAACCACATTCGTAGGCCTTGCCTTGGATTGGTTTACTCAGTTACCAAAGCATAGCATCAAAAACTTAGATCAGTTAGTGGAAGCGTTCCTCGAACACTTCACCTTCAATACCAAGAAGAATGCGTCACTAAGTGACTTAGCCAGCCTTAGGTAGTATGAGGAGGAGACCATGGCGGCCTATGGGAATCAGTGGAGGACATTGCTCTCGAAGCTGCCCTACCTCCCTCCTATGTCTGACCTCACTCAGATGTTCTCCAAAAGTTGTTTGAGATCGATCTCCATGCTATTACAGTTGTAGAAATATGCCACCCTAGAAGAAGCTCTGGCACAAGCAAGAATTATTGAAGAGATCAAAATATAGGATGGCGAGATAGCCAAGCCTAAGAAAAAAGAGTGGACTAAAAACACTAAAGTTGGGACCATGCAACAAAAACTCGCTACGGTTAACCAAGTTGCGATCAACATCCCTAAGCCTGTGCAAGCAAATCAGCCTCAAAAGGCTAATTAGCAGGTAGTGCCTCCTAACAACTATGACAGAGAAAATCAGAGGCAAGAGCATAATCAGCAGCATCGCCCTAGGCGACAATTCACACCCTACATAGAGTCCAGGGATTCCTTCTTTGACCGCTTGTTAGCGACAAACTTGATCAACCTACAAGAGATTCAGACTATATATTCCAACACACACAAGCCTAAAGGGTACAGAGAGGATTTGTATTGTAGGTTCCATAGGTATCAGGGACATGACTTAAATGCCTATTGGAAATTTAAGGGCTTGGTGCAAGACCTGATTGATAACAAGACACTAGCGGTGGATAATCCCGTCGCACCAAGCAATCAACAAATGGAGGTCTTCAAAGACCCCTTGCTTGCTCATGCTTCACAAGAAAAGACCCTACAAGTTAATGAGGTCACCCAAAACTGCCCCATGTAGGGGTATGTAGGGATGATCAGTATAGTGACTCAGAACAGGAGGTATCCGATGGCAGTTGCAGGAGAGGTGCCAACAACATTACAACCACAATAGCACCTTACACAACCTCCTCCACCTAATCTAGTGGCCACACTTCAGACCAAACTAACTCAGAGTTTGAGGACCACCTCGGCTAGGCTCTCCATATACGAGCTTATACAACAATCTACGCCCCATCGAGAAGCTTTAATGGAGATTTTGAAAGCCATCGAGTTGCAGCCCCACGAGACAAATTCTTTCAACAACTTCGTGGGGCATGTAAAATGATGCACAGAGCCAGTCATCACATTTCGAGAAGATGAATTTAGATCAATGACTGATGACATGGCGGATCCACCCCTGCATGTTATCGCATGGGTCAACGAGATCCCATACAAGAGGGTGTTGATAGACACTGGCTTGTCCAGCAACATCATCACAACCACGGCTCTCAAGCATCTAAAGTTGCCTGCATCCCACATCATAGCTTCCACCTACACTTTGTGAGCATTCAATGACGTAATCTGCTCAACATTCGGCATAATAGTCCTACCAATCCAAGTGGGACAAAAGACCATACCCACATTGTGCCAAGTATTGGAAGGTGAAATGGCCTACAACATCTTGCTGGGCCAGCCATGGATTAGGGACATGAAGTGTGTCCCTTCGATAGCTCACCAATGTTTAAAGTAAACATTTGAAGGGGAGGTGCATGTAGTCCTGACAGACTTGGAACCCTTCAAGTATTGTAATGTAGTGCAGTTGATGCTGCAATCGACCCTGCCATCAATGCATTTGGATTTTTAGTTAAATCCATCTAAATAGGGTCTGATTTCATAGGCATCCCTGTTAACAAGTTCTTCAAAATCCCAACCAGGTTCATCTTCATCATCTGGTCCTCCACCAATGACATCATCTATGGGGGCCAAATAGAAGGACAAAGGGAAGGAACCCCTGGAAGAGGCAAAATCTTTGGAAGAGACATTGCCATAAGTATCAACTATCTCTACTAAGGATATGCCTAGCCGGATGGAAGTCGAGGCTTCTAGCCTACCTGACATGGAGTGGACTCAAGGAGAACTTCCATTCCCTCCCCCTCAACCACCAACGATCACTATTGAAATGGCCAATACGAGCCTGGGGGAGTATCTGGTGCGGAATATTGTAGCAACACCCACACCAGAGTCCATGTAGGACATGGGGAGACCTCACCTTCCCATTGGCACTATTTTTCCCCTAGGCTACCCACTAAACCAGAAAAATTTTGTGTATGGGGGCCTTGATCATGGCGTTGCACCATGCATGCAAGAGGACGAAGATGAAGAGCCTTTTGCTGAAAATGTCAACTATTTGTCTAACATAGAATTTGCTCTAAGATACCTTGGCCAATGCAATTGGCACGGGTATGGGTTAGGCCGATATGAGCAAGGGATACGTGTTCTTTGCCAACCAAGATACCAAATGCCATACAACAAGTCAGGGGTAGGGTTCAATCACCCCCTCCCCTTGGACATCTTGGTGGAGAACATGCAAGGCCTAGGGATAGGCAACAAGGGGGTATTGGCATCAGATCCATATGTCAACCCTAACACCACATATACATTGAGGGATTATCTCCCATTAACAGTAATCAACCTTGTTGGCTTTAGTAATCTCTTCCCTTCGCTCAAGAGAGGAGAAAGCTCGAGAGCTCATTTTCAAGGAAGGTCTAGACAATGTCAAGAAGGGTCCTCAGAGGATGAATCAGAGTATAAACCAGTGTCATATGACCCCTTCGAACCAGATAGTGATCCCTCATAGGTGATCCCCATGGATGATTGTCAAGAATGCCCCTAGACAATGTTCCCCTTGGATGCTCCCATCGAGCAAGCACCGCTCCAAGGAAATCAAGTCCCCCTGTAGAGAGCAGAACAACCTAGGTGGGGCCAGATCAATTTTCTTGAGCAAGGCGAGCCTTCAATGCCACAAGAAGTCAGAGCCAATGAAGGCCTTTGGATATTCGATAGTGATTATGAAGATGAAACAAATATGGCATATCTTAATCACATGCAGCAGATGTAGCATCAACACCCCTTGGAGATTAACGACATATTTGAACAATTAAACATAGTGTCAGGGCATGAGTGGTATGTAGACCCAGTGCAATGGGACCAAGTGTTGGATCCACTACTTTGGGCATACGAAGAGCACCTTCTACCCAGATACCCTATAGTGACATCAGTGCTGAGGGTAGACCCTATCTTCCTATCCGCACATAGGGCCAATCCATTCGTGCCCATCCCTCTAGAGCCAGATCCAAAGCATAAAGAACATCCAGGATGTCTAAGTAACCACACCCACGGTAATGGAGACCAAAATCATTTCATCAACATGATCTCGATTGACTTAACCACCCCCATCCACAATCTGACCGATCCGACATAGTCATTGTATATAGACATAGATGCCATAAACTGGGATCACGTCAATTCCCCTCCATCCCCATCCGAGTACTGGCCTTTCGGTGAAATGCTCTATTTTACCCTTGGGCCAACTCAAGATATCTTCCATGCCGAATAGGAGCCCAAGGTTCCTAACAATGATCTCAACTCAACAAATGATATCCATTTGATCCTGAATCCACACCAGTTGGAAGATGGATCCCACATGTCGGTCGAGGAGATGACTGATAAGACATTGGCTCAAATCCAATGAATCCACAGATCATCAAGCTGGGGGTAAGTTTATCCCCCGAAGAGCAATCTGACTACATTGCCCTTCTCAAAGTGAATAAGGAGGTTTTTGCATGGTCATACAAAGACATGTCGGGGCTAGATCCGTAGCTAGTCACACATAATCTAACGCTTGATCCGACAGTCAAGCTAGTTAAGAAAAAACTACGTAAGATGCACCCAATAGTGGCCTTGATGGTCAAAGATGAATTGCAAAAGTTGTTGGATGCACAGTTTGTCATCTGCATGGATTATCCGCCATGGCTGTCCAACATGGTGCCCGTCAAAAATCCTGATGGGAGGATTCGCATATGCACTAATTTTTGAGATCTAAACAAAGTGAGTCCTAAGGATTATTTCCCCTTACCGAGCATTGACGCATTGGTAGATGCAACAACGGGTCATGAAATACTTTCCCTCATGGATGGTTTCTCGGGATACAATAAAATCTGTATCAATCCCGAGGACCAGCTAAAAATGGTGTTCACAACGCCTTGGGGGACATTTTGTTATAAGGTCATGCATTTTGGCCTTAAAACCGTTGGCGCCACCTACCAATGTGCCATGACATACATCTTCCATGATTACATGCACAAGAATTTGGAAGATTACATGGATGATTTGTTGGCCAAATTTCTTTTGCGCCCTGATCATCTCGATGACTTAAGCAAGATCCTTGATCGCCTCATGGAGCATAAAGTCAGACTGAATCCCAAGAAGTGTATTTTTGGTGTCACATCTAGAAAGCTCTTGGGTTTCATAGTCTCAAAATGAGGCATCGAGGTGGACCCAAACAAAGTCAAGGCAATCCTTGAAATTCTTCCCCCAACCACCATCAAGCAGCTCAGAAGACTACAAAGAAAGGTCATGTCAATAAAGCGCTTCATAGCACCACTATCTGACAAGTGCTGACCAATGAACAAGTTGTTGCACAAGGGGGTAGCATTTCATTGGGATGACAATTTCTAGTTAGCCTTTGATGACATTAAACAATACTTGGCTTCACTGCCAGTATTGGCACCACCTAGACCAGGAGTGTCATTCTACTTATACATATCAACTACTGAGGTGGCACTAGGAGCCATGTTAGCTCAGAAGAATGAACTTCACAAAGAATAGGCTACTTACTATCTTAGCCACACCCTGGTCAGCTATGAACTTAACTATGCATACGTTGAAAAACTCTGCTTGGCAGTGGTGTTTGCAACCAAAAAGATATGCCATTACATGCTGAGCAACAAGACGTATGTTGTGTCTAAGGAGAATCCATTGCGATACATGATGAGTCGTACTTATCATAGTAGTCGCACGACGAAATGGATCATGTTGTTGACAAAATTTGACATAGAATTTATTAGAAAAAAATCCATAAAATATTAGGTCATGGCCGATCAACTAGCAGAGGCTCCTCTCGAAGACAACCAGCCTCTAGTTATAGAACTACCCGATGATGGGGTCTTTCATGTCTCAGAATCACCAAATTCTGACGAGCCTGAGTCACAGGATGACATAACCCTATTTTTTGATCGTTCTAAATGTGAGCAAGGTGGTGGCACAAGAATAGTATTCTTCACATCGTATGGCGCTCCTATGCCCCTGTCATTTAAATTAAATTTCTTATGCACCAAAAATAATGTGGAGTATGAAGCTTTGCTCATAGGTCTTCAGACAACAATCACCATGAACATTAAACGATTAAATATCTTTGGTGATTCACTGTTAATCATCAACAAAGTCAAATGGGTATTCCAATGCAAATGCCCAGTTATGTAGGCACACAAAGCCCTAGTGGACAAATTCTTGGCGAAGCTTGAATGGTACAAAATCGAGGCACTACCTCGGTCATCAAATCATTTTGCGAACACTATGGCCTCCTTAGGGTCACTAATCCTGCAAGACCTTTCTGGTGATATGACAACCATTCAATTCAAAACACTATCACAATCCGTGATGGGGTGTGCAAGCTCTAACTTGACGCCAAGAATCCACATGATCCAGATTGAACCATCCTTGGATAAGTTCTCTCAAATCCATGATCATCTGAAACATGCCAAATGGGGATCCTTGTTCTCCCCTACTCCCATTAATAGCCATACAATGCTATTCTTGCAAGCTCTCTCCCACTCAGCGTTTGCTAGGGATGAACTTCAAGAGGGATTGGCTATTTAGACTATCAAGGTTTCTGATCAGCAGGATTGGTATTCACCCATCAAGGACTACCTCAAGTTAGGTAACCTCCTGCTTGGATTGATGCACACCGCAAAATGAGCATTCAAGCAGAAAGTGGCTAAGCATGTCTTGTTAGGAGAAATTTTGTATCATCGTAGCTACGAAGGAATCCTCCTTCATTGCTTGGACTAGCAATAGTCCACTTGGGCAATCACCCAAGTGCACGATGGTATGTGTGGTGGCCACTTTAGGGGTATGGCCATCGCAAGGCGCATTCTTTGCATGGGCTATTTTTGGCCATCTTTAGAGCGAGATTGTTGTGCATATGTGCGAAAGTGCATGAAGTGTCAACATCATGCCAATTTGATGCATGTATATTCCCAGGCCTTGCAGTGGGGTTTGGTCATTCTCACAGTGGGGCTTAGATCTCATCAGAAAGATCTCCCCTATATCGTCTAGCCATCATACGTTTATCATAACGACCACAGAGTATTTCACCAAGTGGCTGGAAGCGGTTTTGCTAACCTCTATGACTGGGCCCCGCATTGTGGAGTTCATTTTGCATAACATCATTTGTCATTTTGGTATTCCATCCAAGATAATCTCGGACAATGGGACGTCATTCAAAAAAAAATATGTGTGTGCTTTGACCACAAAGTACAAAATTCAGCATAGTTTTTTGACACCCTATTATCCGTAGGCAAATGGGCAAGCAGAAGCATCAAACAAAATGCTAGTTGCTATCCTTAAAAAGATAGTCACCGACAGTCATAAGGATTGGCACATCCAAATCCCACTTGCCCTATGGGCTTATCGCACTAGCATTCGGACGCCCACTAGGGCAACTTCATTTTTGCTTGTGTATGGCTCCGAGGCAGTCATGCCTCTCGAGTTGGAGATTCCCTCCCTACGCATATCAATGCAAGAGTTCATCGATGATGACACTACATGGTAGGCCCGATTAGACCAGCTTACGTTGCTTGATGAACAACGTGTTAATGCTCTCAAGCATCTACGTATCTATCAAGAGTGACTTAAGAAAGCATACAACATGAAAGTTCACCTGAGGGACTTTCGGATTGGTGACTTGGTCTTAAAATAAAACCAACAAAACTCTAGTTTGTCGTCCCATCTAAGGGACAAGTTCGTGGCAAATTGGTTAGGTCCATATGTAATTGATAGCAAAATACAACCTAGAACACATCGGCTAGCCTCTCTTGATGGAATCAAGGAACTAGAACCCTTGAACATCAGTCATTTGAGGTCCTTCCATATTTAAAGGAGCCATAGCCCACCTGAAAAGCTCCAAGGATTTCCATAATCACTTGGTCAACCCAAAAAGCTCCAAGGATTCCCATAATTTCTTGGTCAAACCAAAAAGCTCCAAGGATTCCCATAATCACTTGGTCAACCCAAAAAGCTCCAAGGATTCCCATAATCGCTTGGTCAACCCAAAAAGCTCCAAGGATTCCCATAATCGCTTGGTCAACCCAAAAAGCCCCAAGGATTCCCATAATCTCTTGGTCAACCCAAAAGGCTCCAAGGATTCCCATAATCGCTTGGTCAACCCAAAAGGCTCCAAGGATTCCCATAATCGCTTGGTCAAAAACAAGAAAATTTCAAAAACAATAAAATCATCAAAAATAACAAAAATTTCCATCTCATTTCCATGCATACGCAAAATCATCATAACAGTACAGAGTTATTTTGCATCTCATCTGCATACTCACAAACATCAATCCCTCAAAAATACAAAAATATATCGCTGCATACATTGCATATTTGTGGTCATACAGGTCAAAGCACCATAGACTGTCATTACTTGGCAAAAACCATCATCTTCTACATTTTTTCCGCTTCATCAATAGCTCATCGCCTATAACCACCATTCATTCTTCCTCATCACAGTTAGTTGTTTTCTAATGTATCGAGAGTTTTCGTAGTTCAATCATCATTAGCTTTTTAGCCACATACTATACCAAGTCAGATAGATTTTATGAAGGTAGGATTCTACTTGGATCACACCTTGTTATGTAGCATCCTGACACAAGTTAAAACACATAAAAAAATTCCCAAGTTGTGTGAATGAAATATGAACCCTGCAAAGCAATCCAGGTCACCATAAGTGAAACAGTTATCTTGCTTATACCCCTGTGCGAATGACCCCAAGAATGCTGAGAGTTGGAAAAAGGACAAGCATCCTCCCTACCCAATTCCCCAAGAATCCCAAGTTCTCAAAAATTGCAAACATCATAAAATTTTGCAAAATGTCAAAACTCCAAAAATTTGACATCACAAACCAAAGTGCACACATCAAAAGGCCAAAACAATAGTGATTCTCATCACTCAATATTCAAATCCCTTACTCAAAAGAAAAACAAAAATAAACAGTGATTTTTATCACTACAAAAGAGCAAGTATCCCAATACAATTGAAGAAAATAAGGGAGTCAAACTTGAATCACTGGAACTCTCAGCATTCGGACAGGTCATGAGGTAAACCTCAGTACCGGTTTGGTTGATAGCCTATCGGTCACTGGTGGTAAAACCTCCCACATGACGATATATCTGTCACATTAACTTGTGTGCAGATCAATGTTTTCATGTGGATGAGCTAGCTTATGGTACCCTAGATAGCATCACAGATTAATTTGGCTAAACACAACAAAGGAGTTAGTGGAGCTAATCAGGTGATCCTCAGTATAGGTTTGGTTGATAGGCTATCTGGCACTGGCGGTATCCTGACAAACACCACATAAACGAACTCAATTGCACACACATGGATGTGACATAACTTGGTCAAAAACAAGTCCAATTCATACCTTGATCAAAATTCTTGTATGACACAACTATAGTCATGGCTAGATCATTAAAACATCTGAGTCTCAGGAAACCTTAACATACCTTCTAAACCAACTTGCCATATTTCATTCTCCCATTGCAAAAAAAAAAAACATGTATGCCTACAAAGCTATTCACAACAACAATCGCCTAGGACAAAAAGCCATAAAGTTCTACATAGTCTATGTTGCGACTACCAAACATCACAAATTTAATTCATCCATTCCATTTGCATATCATATAAATTAGAAACATCTGCATTCATCAAAAACATATGCATTCATCACTATAACTTAACATGCATACATCCATATTCATCAACCATCATGCACAAAATCAAATCATCACATGCACGTAAACAAAATAAAGTCTATATATAGATATATCAGCAAAAATGCCTACAGGCTAGAAAGAGCTAGTCCTCTGACCCTGCAACAAAATCCAAAATCTCAAAAACCCAAAGCCTAAGGTATTGGCCACCATGATCATGTAGGATCGGTGCAATGGGAACTACCCCCCATGGTGTGGGTCCTATGGGACCCCTTAGGGTGGCTACTACTAGCCATTGCATCATGCCTGCTACCACCTACCTCATCCAATCGCCTATGACAAGATGATGCTGACTGCTCAGTATCATTGCCCCTCATTCGACGTGATGACCCACCTCCTGAGGGCTCAGGTAACCACCCATCGAGGTGGATAATCTCTCCCTCCATATCCATCCGATGTCAAGACCAATCTACCTCTTGCTGCAACCACTCTGCCTCCTATCGATGATAGTAAGCTACTGCATTGTCATGCTACATCAACTGCATCCATAGGAGATCTCTCTCCTATGCAGCATTGGTGTCCCCATCCCCCCGGTGGTGTGCAACGAATGCGCTCTCCCTCTATGCTAGCTAAGCCCGCAAGAGATCCCTCTCCTACAAAGCTTCCCCCAAATCCTCATCTCACCTCTGTAGTAGCTCTGCCAACCATGCAATCTCAATGCATAACCTGGACTTCGCATCCTCTGCTTTCGCCTGAGGCATAGGCATATCTGGAACAATATCCTACTCTGGCTCCCACTACTTCGTAATGTCCTGCATCTTCGACCGATCTGGAATGCCCAGATCCACATCCTCATCCTCCACCTCCACCATATCTGCATCCTCCTGAGGAGCTCCCCAAGCCTCTCCTAGTGCCTCAACACCCTCCTCGCCCATGGCTGATACCTCCGTGCCTCCCAGTGGCCCCTCTCCCTACCATTGTTGTAGAGTCCACCACTAGTCATACTCTATAGTAGTCCCAACATCATCCACATTTGGGATGTCAATCACTACATCTATATCCTTGCCTAGTGGCATGATGACTGATCGATCTAGAGTCCTCTCATCCCCCCAGTGCCAATAGACCACGGGCTCACCAGGAAACCCTTGGTGCACCCCAAACTATCGTGTCACCTAGATGTACGAGAAAAACTCATGCTCAATCCCATTTCACCCAATCAGCCATCACTCCCTATGTATCCATCAGAGCCACTCTCTAGACTCTGGCCAGGCTGGACAGTCCTGATAGGGTCACCAAAATACCTCCTTCGAAGCAATCCAAGTGAAGGCATCAGCATAGTTCCCTATGGCACCTGCCCATCACCGACTCTATCCCTGCTTCTCAGACCACCGCCACAGAGCCGCATACCTAATATCCTTATCTGCCATCTTCGCTCACATCATCCATGGTAACCCCCTTGGTATCTCCATCGCTATATGTTGCCAACCCCAGATCTGCAATAGATAGCTATAGTTGATCCCCTTTTGCCTCTAGCAATGGACCTCATATAGCTCCCCATAGATCTATGCCAGCAATGTCTATCCCCATCTTAGGATCAACAGCTCCTGTGTCGAACACTCCACCAGTTGATAGACCACATCCAACAGGTTCCACGGGAACCTCACACCTGATGAGTCAGGTAGCAACATATTGGAAATGAGGCCCATAAGCAATGCATGCCTCACTCCCAACACCCCCCTCTCAAACCACCATCAAACTAGAATCCCACCCATCTAGCAGTCAACCTCTGCCATCTCCACTAGACCATCCACTCCCAACTCCTCCCCGTGCCCGAACCATCACATCAGTACCGTTGTCTGTTGATCATGTGGTGATGTTCTGATCGGTAGTCCATCTATCAGAATCCATAGAAGCTGATAGACATCCTCCAAGGTCACTATCATCTCCCCTATTGGGATATGGAAGGTGTTGGTTTGGGGATACCACAAGTTGATCAGGGCCATCAGATAGGCCCGATCCCCGACCATAGCCTCTAGTCGAGCCACCTTCTTGAACCCAAGGGCATCAAGCCACTCCCAGTCAGCCACAGTTAGCGCCCCCCACACTTCTACAAAAGCAGTGGGTACACGATACTGGATCTTCACAACCTACAAAATAAAACAACACAACAACATTAAAAAAAAAACTAGGGTTTTATGTTTTGTTTATCCTAGGGTTTTTAGTTAAAAGCAAAACCAACAAATTTCTTCACCTAGGTTTTAACTACGTTTCTCATTCAAATTAAGCTAAGTCTGGGTTTGTGTTTAGCTCAGTTTTAGGGTTTCAATTTTAATTTTGCAAAGCAACATCACAAAGAAAATTAAACAAATCACTTGCAGTTTTAAAACATATAACAAAAGCAATAATGCTAAGGAGCACTTACTGATCTCGCTTCGGCTCTACCACTCGAGCCGGTTTGTGCACTCATGATTTCTAGAGAAATTCAGTAGTGCTTCGCTTCATAGAATTAACCTCCTCCTCCCTAGAGCTCCAAATCGCAAGAAAATTCGACTACAAATGAGCCCAAACCCTAGTTTTGGCCCTTAAATAGGAAGACAAATTTTTGACAATTTCAGCTCTAGAAAGGCATCCCCAAAAGGGTTAACGCCCACCAAAAATAGGTCTAAATGTTAGAAAATTGCACACACATTCAAAGTTAAATCTCTGAAGGCACCCTTACACAAGTCATATTGGGTCAAATGACTCGTCACTTTTCTCATGCAGTCACACTTAGTCACCAATCAACAAAAACACACCCAATTAAGGAAAATGACATGCATTCAAAGAATCATTGACAAAGACAATTACGCTCCTACTTGGGGTAGTAAACAAGCAATAATCACAAGCTGATCAAACACTTGGCATTCGTGAATCATGAACTCAAGGTTCCCATAGACAAAATGTTGCACCCTTTACCTATTCATGATTGATCAATGTCCAAGTTCAAGTAACACCTCACTAAAAAAGGTTAACACTTGAATTGAGTTCCTTCGCTCGTCAGAAGCAAGGATTCAAGAATCCATGCCATTTCCATACATGGGGCATCAAGAGTTGGTTAGGTTACCAAGAAACCCTAATCATTAGTGCTTTGGTTATTTATTTTTGCTCGGTGTTGTGCCTTGCACAATGCATCCCAAAAAGGGGCATCTATAGACACCAAAACAACACCAATCTAATTATGTGACTATAAACACTGATTGCTTTGACACACACAGCCCCAAGGGCAGCCCCCAGAGGTTAAAAAATGGTCCTAAACACTCTCATAGTAGTTTTGGAAGGTCAAAAATCATTTTTGGCACCTTCAGGCACTTTTCTCAGTATTCGTTCCACCGTAGAACGAATTCGAACTGGGATTCGCCCCACCTGAGGACGAATTTTGAATTCACTCTGGGGTGGGATGAATTTCAGGTTTGACAAGAAAAAAGTCAAATCTTGACAAATGGCAGCTCGAATCTACCACCTAATGCCTCCTTCAGTTCATGGGAGCATGGGTGAGCGTTTTCGAGTGTTAGAGGCTGCTATAGGGGCAGTCATGAAGCCCCTAATCAGGGAGGAATCTTCCCTCCCCTGGAAGGGCATGGCTGCCATGTGGTGCCTCTGCATGCTCATCCCAAGAGTCCTCCAAGTATATAAATTGATGAGTTTCCTCATCCCAAAATATAGAGGTTAGGAGCATTTGAGAGCAACGAAGTGCTACCGTTTTATTTACATGCCACACACCTTTTAGATTTGCACCTTGCACATCCTTGATCTCCTTTAGAGGGGAGGTCATTGGGTGACTATTGAGAGGACGAATCTCGAGCCCAACACCTGAAATTTGGCCATAGTATACCACCCAATTTTTTGAAAACACCTTTTAAGGGATTTTGGACCCATCCCAAGTGGATTGATGCTGAAATCAGGTCCCAACGGTGGGTGGCCCGCCTGGGCACCCCCGCACTGTCGTAGGCCTAATCGCCCTTTTTAGGAATGATCAAGAATGTGTAGCATATTTTCATTTCTATCATTTTCATTCCTTGCATTTGTTTTCTATGCTGTTAGATAGTTTACAATTTTGATTCCATTTCATTTTGATTAATTTTCATTATGCTATCGCGTTTTCGCTCCCACTAACTTGTAGACAAGCATCATCAAATTCTTGTTTATGGAGGTCAAATTGGAAAAATATGATCATCTGGGTCTTCCAAAAATGCCCCCAGTTAGCTAACCCCAAGTTTGTAGGTATTTTGGAGCTTTCGAGGCAGGACATTGGAGACAATACCTTTTTGGCATTTTGTTGCAGGCAAATTCGTCCCGCCCCAAAACGAATTAAAAACGGTGAGGAATTTCTTGAATGTTCTTTTTGTAGTGCCCTCTTGGTGATATCTTGATTCCCCTATCAAATTTTTAGAGCATTTGGATTTATTTTGGTCATAGTTTAATTCATTTTTCTCATTCATTCACCGTAGGCTTGGGGATTGCATGTTTTGTTTCATTCGTAGGTGCTATTGATCATTTTTTGTTTCTTTGAACGCAGGATCAGAACATCGAAGGAGTAGCAAGGAATCAACATTCATAGACACAAGTGGTGGTGACGTTTGGTCTGCCCATCTTACATGTGGTCACGCAGAAGAAGGAAGGCTATCCATGGATGTAACCAAGAGATGAATCTAACGCTCCTCGCCCCTGAAAAGGGAGGATACGAATTGTAACCGAGTTGTGAAATACATCAATAAAAATATAAGGGCTGTTATTTCATTTTGAGTTTCAATTCATGCTTTCTCCATTTCATACATTTTAATTCGTAGGATTTAGCGTTAAGCTTAGTTTCAATTTTGCATCGTGCTTGGGAGTTTTTCCTTTTTGTTTCCATATCCTCGTGCTTCCAGTAAGATAATATGATGAACA